>NQII01011244.1:0-15295 GCA_002778355.1 Clitarchus hookeri
ATGCAAGTCGAACAGACAAACAGCCCGATCAGACCGACCAACCATACAGACTGGCCATACGAACCATATGTACCATTTATATCATTCCATCATATGAATCATCCATGCCAAAAACCCATTCCACCTTACCAGATCATCAGCCCATCAAGACCGACTGGAGATACCATGGCCAAGACCTTCCATATGAACCATCCGTACCTTTCATACAATCCGACCATGCCACCCTGCTATACTTAGGGACCACACAACAATCCATACAGACCAACCATATAAGCTGTCCACTTAAAACAGTCATACCAAACGTTCATATGTCCATAAATCAGCACCGCAAACACCGCAATCAGCACTATATGCGCCACAAACAGCACTGCACACACCACATTCTGAACTACAATGTGTGACTCCTTCCACAGGAATCAGTCGGCAGGAGTCAAAGACTGACTCCTGCCACCAGATTCAGTCACTGACTCCTGCAAAAGGATTCAGTCAATAACTTATGCAGGAGTCTTACATTGTGGGGCTGATTGTGGTGCATGTGGTGTTGATAGTGATGCATGTGGTGCTGATCGCACTACATGCAGAGCAATTTCAGTGTGTGTGGTGCTCATCGATATAAATATTGTGAGATTGATTGGAAATTGCAAAAGATTGATGAAAAAATTTTGAAAGATTGATATATTGATTGGAAGATCAACGGAAAAAATTGATGGAAATATTGGAAAAATGTATGGATAGATTGACTCCTGCAGACTAACTCCAGCAGACTGACACCTGCCAACTGGCTCCTGCAAGTGATATCTCCATGCCTGCACACGATTGGACTGCTGCAATCACATGGCAACTCGGTGATTGGCTGATCGATGTCCGCACAATGTCTTATTGGTGTAATAAGATTGTTGTAATGTCAACATATCATAGGGCTTGCATATGTGTATATTATAAGCATTTTTGTGGATTGTGTGCGGGGCGGGGGGAGTCATCTGAGAGGCTTAGTTTGACAGCGGCTGTTGGGAAACATACATTGTCTCAACTTGCGAAAGTAACTACAAAATATTATGGAGACAAATATTGTGGTTCCTGCAATAGTACCTGCAGCAGTAATGCCATCGACATCTTCGAGCATGATGCCAACAGTGCCATAGATTTCTTTGGATGGGCCACTTACTGTAGTGCCACCATCGACTTTTCCAGGCATGACGCCGAAAGCACCATTGACTTCTTCGGATGTATAACCTACAGCCATGTTGCCGTCTATGAATCCGTCAAGGCTGCGTGGTCGTTACTGTGACAAGATATTTGCCTACAGCCATGGTGCAAGGAAGCATGAAAGAACTACTTGTGTGAAGTGACCTTCCTGTGATATGCAAAATGTGTCAAGTGAAAACATGTGTCCAAATGTGGTGATAAGCTAAATGGACATATCAACAACTGTAAAGGTAGAGATCCTGCAGCTGAGAAACGAGCTGTACTAGACATTGGTGACACTATTGCAAATGGATTTTACCTAACAAAATTGGCATTCATGTGTGTTTTAACAGATTATGTAATTGAAAATAAATTATTCAGGTGCTAAATTATATTTAAATACCTGGACCACATTAAGCAAATGATAATCAATCAATTATCACAATAATTTGAAGAAGGTCCCATAAAAAAGGTTTTGCTGAATGTGAGCATATTGCTGGGAAAAAAAACCTATATCAATGGCATTGAAACTTTACATATTCAGTTTATTTTAATGTTTGTAAACTGAAATACATTAAAATATATATGATTTGAATGAAAAAATGCTTTATTTCTCACTGGTGTTGCTGTACCTTGTCCTAGCATACCTACATCCCTGATATATACATATTGATACTTTGGTTTTTATGTCTGTTACTATTTGTTGGTATTCTAGGTGAGCATAATAAAATAAACTAAATGAAATTATGTGCAAAATTGGTTGATTTGAGAGTTCGTACTTAAATATTTCTTGTGTAGACCCATGACTGGTTATGCACAATCAATTATATGGTAATGAAGGTAAATGTTGAAATGAAGTGCACAGAAAATAAGAATGTATTCACATCGTAATACATTCTAAGCAGGTTGGATGCGACAGATATGAAAACATCTGTTTGAAGTGATATAAATTTGACACTGAGACTTAGAGAAAGGGGAGGGCGAATGTCTAGTTGGGCCTGGCGAGACATGTTTCAATGCAGTTTATGGAGAAGAGAGGTCCTACACAAATTTATATATTACTTGTGTTGCTGTAATATACCACAGTTAATTATCTAGTAAACACAGATCACAAACTAAATCGATAATTTCGACAGTTAAATGTCAAGACCATATGGCATAATCAAAGATTCCGGTTCGAGGTGACCGAATCGAGGTGGAATGACAGAGCTTGAATAACATCTGGCTTGGTGACAAAATGAATAAGGAATGATATAGAATGAAAGGAAGGTAACTAAGAAATGTGAAATCAGAGATGGTGAATATGCCATGACAGAGGACGAAAGGAATGTGTTGCTGTCATCTCGCCTGGTGGCATAGACAAATGAAATTCCAGATGGCTGACATCGAATGATAGAGCATAAGTAATTGGCAAACAAGGGGATGGTGTTATGGTCATAGGTTTGAAATCCAAGAAAACTGATATGGAATAACAAAGCATGGATAATTTCCAATATGGTTCGCATAGAAAGACAGAGTAAGAAGGAATGCTGACTAAGCAAAAATGACCCCCAATATGATCTGCCTCCCGAATAGCCCAGAGAGAGCTACATCTTGCCTGACAGTTAAATAGAGATATTAGAACTGCCTGGTAGGTAAATTAATAATTAATACACTAGCGACAACTAGGTAATGAAAACGTAAAAAAATTACAAACTAAAAAAGACAATACGGCAGCTGGAGTGCATTCGACAGAATGAACATGAAAGGGGAAGGTGAGAGGAATGTTAATTAAATGTTATTGATTGGAGGTTGGTCAGTCGTCTGCTGTAGTGGTGCTAAGGTGACCTCCAAAAATGTAATTTAAACAATTTTGTTATAAATCTTGAAAATGTTTTTTTTTTTTTAATTATATTTTGTATGAGTTCTTTTACATATAATGTAATTCAAAAAGTATAATTTTTTCATTTTTTGCAGTTCAAGGTCATATATGGCTAAAAGTATCAAGGTGAAAATCAAATGTCAAGGTCACCTGTATCCAGTATGGCGATCGTGTGATCTCACAACATGGTGGATGATCGGCTCAGGTTCCATTCCCCCATCTTCTTGTCCTAGGCTTCTCAATATCAATATATTATTGCTTAATAAAGCCAACCCCTTGTCTGATAATGTACTTGTCCTAATAAATGTCTCACATTGACTCATTTCTCGTACATAACTTTATATGTGCTACTTGTTCGGTCTCCAAGTTGCTGTTCAGTTATGTGTAATACTTTATGTACAGTATGTGGTGTACTCACCACCCATTTTGCAGCACTGTGTACACTACGAAAACGATTACTCTGTAGTGCGCAATCCTTCCAGCAATCACTCTTGTTGCCTTACTGCTATGTGTTCATTAACGTCATGTTAAATTTAAATTCAAAGGCATAACTCTTTGAGGGGCCTCCATAGGTTATCACATTGTTTTCATAATAAGCAGCTGTGTCTATTCTGATTAAAAAACAAACCTTGAAATATTTTCATGTAAATCGATATTTTTTGCCAGTTTATAAATTTGTTTACAGATACATAAATATGATCAGTAGAGTACATGATTACTCTATGCCAATGTATTTTAAATGGATATGCGTAGCAGTGGCTGTGGCTGTGGCTGGCTGTCTTTGGCTCTACAGGGCGAGTTGGGTAGTCTTCGGCTCGTCTCAGGGTGTGCTCGGAAGCCTTCAACTCTTGACTTTCGAATGTTAATGTAGGTGCTCACCAGTTATGACCACTACCTGTATACATATGTTTCTAGGAGTCGTCGGCCATATTGTTTTATAGGCATAATATATGTCAAATCATAAATTTTTTGTTTTGGTATGCGTTTTTTTTAATACATAGTAAATACCATGTTTAAAATGGTGCAGAACGACTTTCTTAATTAATTCCTCAATTTCATTCCTTGGTGTTCTTCCTCAATTTCATTCCTTAATTTATGGTACACTAGCTATAGTTTCCATCAACTCATGCTAGAGTTCACTGGTAACTCGTGCTTTCAGTATTGTCTGCCAGAGAGCTCTGATGAAGAAAAATGATATCACAATGCTAGATTGTGATTGGTAGTTGGTCCCATGATATCTTGGGTTCTGCAGGTATACAAGGCAGGCAGATTCTTGCATCCCCTCAGTTCGTCGTCTGATGCGACAGGTGATATAGCATCTTCTCTCTCCGGACCTTCTCAGCATTCCATTTGGTAAGCTATTTTTTATGTTCGAGTCTTCCATCAAAATCTGCTGGGTATTATCTGACTTGCTCGTAATTACACATGAATTCCATGAAATATGGTGTAGAACTCTTGTAGTTTTTAATTATCATCATTATTAATTCCATATTTTTCTTTATTTTGCCATGCAGAGTTCAAGATGAAGCATGCATTTAATGGTGTGCCTGCAACCAACGTCCAGACATCTTACTCGGCTGTACCTTAGCTGGAACTAGCTGATATTCCTACATCGTCATCAATGCCATTCACAGTACCGTCGACAGCGACTTCAATTTCATCGGTTCCATCTACTGGACTGTTACATCATCACTCGGGTCACTTCTGCAATAAAACCGTCGAGTTTAACCACTGTGCTCAAAGCCACGAGAAGTATGGCTGCGCGAAGTATGCAAATCGAGTCGTACACAAGTGTTTAAATTGGGGAGTGACACTCGCTTGCAGTGACATGCGAAAACCTGCATAGCTCTATGACATTCACCTGAAAAAATTCACAGTGTACGGTCTCCTTCGCCAAAGCACTCGAGTTTACTTCCCACAAAACCATGGGTTCAGAATGATCAGCCACCATCATGCCAGCGACCATCACACTCAAGAATAGTAGCAGAATCTGCATTGGTTAATGACAATGGTTTTGTGGAGGCTGAAATGACTTTCTGGCACAATGTCAAGATGTATATCGCTTAAAGCTAGGATGCTTCTTCAAAAGGTATTTGTATTTTTTTGGCTCGCATGAAGAAAAGTATCGTTTGCCAACTCCAAATAGAAGTACGAGACCAAGGTCCAATAAAATTCAACATTTTACTGGAGAGCGACTTAAAAATATTGAATAGTTTCGATGAAGGTATGGATAAAAGGGCTTTCAATACTGTGAATGAACCAGTGAATGAGGATGAAAAAATCGAATATGTTTAAAATTGTGTATAGAATATATGTGAAGAGGAATAAATGTAGAAAAGCGGATTTCGGGGTTCATAATGTCTAAAGTTAATCACCTGCAGCTCCGAATTAACACACTGGAAATACTATTAGCCTCGTCTTACATAGAGCTGTCAAATTCGATTATAAACAGGAAGGCTGTGATTAACCTGCAATACACCAGCGACCACACGTGTTTTAAGCCAGCGATCTTAGCACTTTATGTGGAAGGCAACACCCTGTATTGTGTCGACCACTGCTACATGCCGTAAAACAATAATTTGAAATTTTTGGACTGGAATTCCTGACACCACTACTACAAATAACAATTTTTTTGAAGAACAACTCTGCAATATTGGTTAATGTTTACTCACTCAGCGCCGAGGAGAAGATGGTGCCTGTACATGTGGTGGCAGAACATAAGACCAAACATTTTGACCAGCTGCTGACGAATGAAGTTGGGAATGCCCACTTTTGTCACAATACGAATTTTGAGCCTTTGGTGAGATCCTAATTGGCTGCCAATGCCNTGAAGTTGGGAATGCCCACTTTTGTCACAATACGAATTTTGAGCCTTTGGTGAGATCCTAATTGGCTGCCAATGCCAACAAGATCTATATATGCAATCGGTGCTTCACATTATACCATGACCTGCCAAGAATTATGTCATTGTCAGCAAAACAATGTTAGAAGAACACACGAAATACTGCAAAGAAAATATTCCAACGAGAATCGAGATACCGCAGCCAGGCGAATATGATAGGCCACCAGTACTGACATTCAAGAATTACCACCACATGAATAAATTGCCAATCATTGTGTACGCCGACTTCGAGGCTATGCTCAAGCCTATTCAGATCTGTGAACCTAATCCCAATCGATCGTATACATACGCCTACCAGGAGCACGCATCATACAGCTATTGTGTATATACATGAGGATAACATCATTCCTGATTCTGACTTCATGTTACTGTCAAAAGAGCCAGTACTGAATAAGGGGCCTTATATGGAGAAGCACTTCATGGAAGCAATTTTTGATATCTGTAATGTGGTGAAATTTATTTATGCCACTTCAAAGCCGATGACATCGCTCACACCAGCTGAAAAGGAGAGTCACAGAAGGGCGACGAGATGCTGTTATTGTGCTGCTCCATTCATGCCTAAAAATTAGAAGGTGAGGACCACGACCTCTTCACCAGTTGCTAGATCGGGCCTGCTTGCGCCAGATGCAATTTACTGCATTGCCACCTCAAGAAACACAGTTTTCTTCCATGAACTGAGTTATGCCCAGAATTTCATCATAATACAGCTGGGCTATGATATAAACATATATTCATTATTCCACACACAAACGAGAAAATAATCACTTTTTTGAAGCAACTGGGCGATCGTTTTTCCACCCAGTTTCTTGATATG
The DNA here is from genome assembly GCA_002778355.1 of Clitarchus hookeri. Classification (NCBI taxonomy): domain Eukaryota; kingdom Metazoa; phylum Arthropoda; class Insecta; order Phasmatodea; family Phasmatidae; genus Clitarchus; species Clitarchus hookeri. The sequence goes on from NQII01011244.1 coordinate 6,763, forward strand.
TTCTGTTTTATGGCTTGCAGACTGGCTTCCTTAACTGAGTACCTACCTCGAAATAAATTAATCAACATAGCCGAGTTATTTAGTGCCAACCAACTCCCCTCATAACATGTAAATGCATATTCCCATATAATTATGTCTATTTGTGAGCCATGTTGGACGAGCAGCAGCCCCCGAAAGAAGCATTCCACAACAGACTGATGGACATGGGTATCAGCATCGAAGAATATGCTGATGCCCAGATTATCGGCAAGAGTTTGTCTGCACATACCTTGGAATATATTCGGAATTGTACCAAACAATGTACATCCTTCTGACAAATGTCTTTAAAAATGTCAGGGGTTTGCATATTTCGAAATATGGATTGGACTATGCACACCATGTCAGTACCCCTGGATTTGCATTCGATGTAATATTGCGAATGATGGGTGTAAAGGTGGAACTTCTCACAGACTATGACATGCACATTTTTATTGAAAAAGGGTTCTGTAGTGGCTGCGCACAGTATGTGTAGCACCATGCAGTGGCAAATATCACACCCAAAATGTACAATCCCAGTAAACCCAAAACCTTCCTGCAGTATCTGAACACCAACAACTTGTACAGCTAGGTCATGTTGTTGCCACTGCCAGTTCACAATTTCTAGTGGGCGAATGTGGACATCAACATAATGGACAATAATGGACATGTCCAAAGATGGTAACACTAGGTATATCCTAGAGTTGGATGTCGAGTATCATGCGACCCTGAGTGAGGAACACCATCATTTACTGTTTATTCCCATCAAAGAGTGTCCCCTGGCCCCAATCATCCGAAACTGTTTACGAACCTGGAACACAAGAGCCAGTATTTTCTGCAAAGCTCGCCAAGATAAATTGTGTGCTACAGTTCAACAGATTGCATTGCTAAAGTTTTGTATTGACCTTAGCACAAAGAAACAACAAGCAACTTCCAACAATTCAAAAAATATAATTTCAAATTGGCCACCAATGAAAATTTTGGTAAATTAATGGAGGACAAAAGAAAACATTAAAAAATGGAATTGTTATGCAGTAAAAAGTGACTGAAGAAATTCACGGTAAAACCAACATTTCTAGACGACACTATTTTTGAAGAAAATTTTACCTGATACGACTGTAAAACGAATCAATATTGTTCTACAAGCCTATATATATGGGTTTCATGTTGCTAGAATTATCAGCAACTTTAGTGTACAGATTCCCTTTCAATGTAATGAAGGCCTAGAATGGAGAATACCTTGATATTTTATACATATATGGATACAGATGCGTTCCTGTGCCAGATTCAAACCCAGGTTTTCTATGACGACATGGTCGCAGATTAATGGTTCTTCACAGAATTTGACACAGGGAGCTACCACATGGCTCATAAGTGTTTCTCGTCTGCAAACAAGAATATGGTGGGCAAGTTCAGGGACAAGTATGGCGGAAAATCATTACTTAATTTATTGGCCTCAGAGCAAAGTTATACTCGTATAAGTACGGTGAGAATGTCACTAAAAACAATAAGGGAATTCAGAATTGTGTGATGTAGGACAACAACTAATTTTCCGACTATGTAGATACCTTAAGCAAGCTCCGAACAATGCATGTTAAGATGAAAGCAATACGATCAGATCAGTGTGTGCATTATACAGAAACTATATATAAATTAGCTCTGTGTTGCTCTGATGATAAGCAACCATGGTGTACATACGTTTCCGTATGGTTTAATAACAAAGTTTTATTTGCGATGTATATAAGAAATTTTATATTCAATCATGTATTTAAAGAAGGCTTACAACCAACTTTCGAGAATATGGAGATGGGATCAGCATCAATGTCAACATCTCACCCACAGTGTCGATATTGTTGCAAAAAATTAGCTACACTGCATGCCAGCATGTGAGGATTGAATGGAGAATACAAATCTGATGCAGGAATTGAATAATTCGGATATCTAATGTTTAAAAGTAATAAAAAATAATTATTTAAATTTACAATATTGTCAGTTTTATATCTTATACTATCCCTTCCTCTTCCAGCAACCCTACATGCTATGGCGTAGGCTCTTGATGCTGTTCTGCAAAACATTCACCGAACACTGGAAAAAATTTATCAGAATTATTCTATGTGGGAAAGAGTATTAATATTTTTTATCATTTCGGGTTTTGAACACAGACTCTAAACCGAACCTCCCCTTTTTGAGATAGCTTAAATCTTTATTTAAGATGCTTATAAGCACATGAACAGACAGAAAATCACACACTCATTTCGTAGAAATTATTCATTCCGCAGGTCAGTATTTGAACTGTGGACCCTATAATTATCTTTATTCTTCATCCAAAATTTGTCTTACAGCATACATTACATGGGTTATACACCATACATTTACATTGGAATTATTCCAGCAATTTTCACTAAAATGTCACTTAGGTTGTTCTTCCATGGAAAACAGTAAATATAAAATAGCTACTCTGGGAAAGGTTGCTAATATATGTTCGGTATTTTTTAATAAATCAATTACTTTATAAAATTATTTTTTAAACTAAAATGCATTTTTATTTTATAATTTTTAGTATTACAAGTTTAAGGTTGTGGGTTGTGGGGTGACCATGATGTTAACTTCATATGTTCCTCGATTTTAACAGATTTTTTAGATTTTTCTCCATTTTTATAATAATTGCTAGGGGATAAGGTGCACTATGGGCAAATATGGGTGGTGTGAGGTGGAGGGGACAGATATAGGAGCGTAAGGATGTGATAGGTACATTATGTTAGTTGGGGAGGCGGAAATGACCACTGATACTCCCTGACCTGCTGGACGTGGCTCAGTGACTCGAATCCTCCTTTACTGTCCTGAGGATTAAGTGGCACATTTCACCAAGAACCTCGATTCCTCTTGCTCGCCTGAGAACTTTTTGGCTGTTGCTTCGAGGAGCTTCGGTTCTGCTTAGCTAATTTTTCGATTTTTTCGGAACATTTTGTTAAAATAATTAATTTCTGAAGTGATTTTTGGGCTAATCAAGCCATTTTGTTGATAATAAGGCCATCTCAGGCCGCTGGCCACTAACACATGTGACGTCATAGCAAGCAATTCCTCCGACCTCCGACTCCATGAATCCTGTCCGAAAGTCATCATTTTATTACTATTTATTTCTATGGAAGACCCACCTAAGTGACACTTTAGTGAAAAATGCTGGAATAAATCCGGTATAAATGTATGGTGTATTAAAAATTTAATGTACGCAGTTAGACAAAAATTTTACGTAGAATAAAGATGATAAAATGTGTAGGGTTCATAGTACGAATACCGACCTGCACATTGGATCATTTTTAACGAACTTTGTATGTTATTTCCTGACTTTTATAAGCTTGTATACAGCTGATATAAAGATTTATGTAATATCCAAAGGTGCGGTATAGTTAAGGAGCGTGAGTACGACAACAGAAAAAATAAAAAATATTATGTTTCCCACTTAGAAAAATAATGGTATTTTTTCGCAGTGTTCAATGAATAGTTGCGGATCGTCAACAAGTGCCTACACGATAGCATGTAGGGTTGATAGAAGAGGAGGAAGGGATGATTAATGGAATAAACAAACAATTCTGTAAACTAAAAATTTTTTTTATTAACTTTAAACATCAGATATTAGCATTTCTCAATTATTGCATCATCTTTTTGTTCTCAATTCAATCGTCTCATTGAAGCATGCAGTCCAGTCCATATGTCGAAATACCCAAATCCCTGATATTTTCAAATACATCTGCCAAGAGAACACTCATTGTTAAGTTTGAAGGCCGAATACATTCATAGGGACGTGCAACCAAATGATTGCCAGACGGTCTGGGCATGAGCATATACTTCTTCGCTGATACACATGTCGATCAGCCTGTTGTGGAATGCTTCTTTGGGGTAGTAGCTCCTGCTCGTCCAATTTAACTCCCGAATCAATATAATCATATGGAAATATGTATTTACGTGTGACGAGGGGCAGTTCGGTGGCACTGAAGAACTTGGCTGTGTTGTTCAATTTATTTTGAGTTATGTACTCGGCCAGGTATGCCAGACTGCGAGTCATAAATCTGAACATATCGAATATGTGGATGGGAAAACGATCGCCCAGCTGCTTCGAAAATAAGATCTTTTCTCGCTTGTGTGTCGAATAATGAATATACGAGTATTTTTTTGCATTGTAGCCCAGCAGTCTGATGAAATTCTCGTCGCAGCTCGTTTATCGAAGAACACTACGAGTTTCTTGGGATGGCGACGCAGTTAATTACAGCAGGTGCAAGCAGGCCCCATCTAGCGGCCGGTAATGTGATCATGGTCACTCACGTTGTAATTTACGCGTGTGGACGGAGCAGCACAATAACAGCATCCCATCTTCCTTGTGTGACTCACCATTTCAGCTGGTATGAGCGACATCATCGATTTTGAAGTGGCATAAATAACTTTGACTGTGTTACCGATATCAAAATTCCTTCCATGAAGTGCTCCTGCACACTCCGCCATTTATACAGTACTGGCTCTTTTTACAGTGTCATGGAGAGCGATTCAGGAATTATGTTGTCCATATGTATGTATATATATACATATATATATATATATATATATACATATATAGACAAACACACACAATAGCTGTATGCTTCGTGTTTCTGGTAGGCATTATGTATATGATCGGTTGGGATTAGGTTCATAAGTCTGAATTGCCTTGAGAATAGCCTCGAAGTCGGCATACATGATGACTGGCAATTTATTCACATGGTGGTAATTCTTGAATTTCAGTTCTGATAGCCTATTATATTCGCCTTGCTGCGGCATCTCGATTTTTTCTGAGGAATTTTCTTTGCAGTATTTCTTGTGTTCTTCTAAACACTGCTGGCCCGACAATCCTGTAATTCTCGGCTGGTCATTGTAAAATTTGAAGCACCACTTGAATATATAGAGCTTGTTGGAATGGGTTGTTAATGGCGATCTCCCCAAAAGCTCAAAATTCTAATATGAAATTAGTGGATGTTCCCATCTTCAGTCATCAGCAGCAGGTCAAAGTGTTCGTAATTCTGTTCTGCCACCCCACGTACAGGCACACTCTTCTCCTCGGCAGTGACTGAGTGAATATTGACCGATTTGGCAGGACTGTTCTCAAAAATTTTGATATGTCGCAGTCAGGTCGGCAATCCCATTCCGGAAAAATAAAAATTTTAATTCGAGTGCTTTGAAGCGATTGTCGACCCGATACAGATGGTCGCCTTCCACATAACATGCTTAGATCGCAGACTTAAAACACACATGTTTTCTCGTGTAATGCAGTTTAATCAGAGCCTTCTTGTTTCTAATCGAATCTGGTAGTTGAATGTACACTGAAGAGCCAAACACACTGGTATAGGCGTGCGTATGCAAATAACAGAGGTATGGAACCCATCAGAGTAACGCGATGCTGTTGGCAGCTAGATCGGTTACTGCTGCTACAATGGCAGGTTATCAAGATTTAAGTGAGTTTGAACGTGGTGTTAGAGTCGGCGCACGAGAGATGGGACATAGCATCTCCGAGGTAAGCGATAACATTTGGATGTTCGCGTACGACCATTTCACGAGTGTACCGTAATATCGGGAATCCGGTAAAACATCACATCTTCGACATCGCTGCGGCCGGAAAAAAATCGTGAAAGAACGGGACAAACGACGACTGACGAGAATCATTAAACGTGACAGACGTGCAACCCTTTCTCAAATTGGCGCAGATTGGATTTGTGGACTGCCCTGCAGGATTCATGGTGTGAATTGCCTCCTGCATACCTTCAGACATTAGTCGAGTCCATGCCACGTCGTCTTGCGGCACTTCTGCGTGCTCAGGGGGCCCTACACGATATTAGGCAGGTGTGCCAGTTTTTTTGACTATTGAGTGTAAGTTGAGGCGTGTATTGGTTTCAGCTTGTTAATTCGGAGATTCAGGTGATTAAATTAAACAGAGTCCACTCAGAACTTCGCTCTTTGAATATTACTTCTTCTTCACATATTTTTTCTATGCACGATTTTACGACATATTCGATTTCATCAGCCTCATACACTGTAACATTCTGTCGTGAATTGCAATCGTTACTATTCTCATTCTTACTTTCGTCGAAATTATTCAGATTCGTATAGTGGCACTGCAGCCAAATGTTGAATTTAATTGGCCCTTGATTTCGACACCAGATTCTCTATCAAGGAGGGGAGTGAATTTGAGAGATTTGGGCGACTCTTAATATCTAGATCTTGAAAGCCGAATAGAGTGAAACGATGGGTGAATAGAGCAGCACTAGAATGTAAGGGTGGGGTAAACGGAAGATCCCGAGAAATCTCGCCCACTAGTATCTTCCGGCATGATTTCCACATGCGAATATCCTGAAGCAACCCTACCGGGAATCGAACCTGGTTCGCCTAGGCACGAGGCAAAGAGTCTAATTTATACACCACCACAGCCCAACCATTATGGTAAATAATGTATTTTCTTGGTGTTTTTGACGACTGATAGAAGAGTACATATGTAGTAAAAATATATGTGATGCGATGCTTCCTTACTCGACATCCGTTTAGAAAGTTTATAAATTTAATGTTATTTTCAAATAAATTAATTAAAATTTAGGGTAGATGTCTATCTAAATGTCATTTAACATAGGTTATTTACGTGAGTTGGGGCCACAGAGGCTGAGCAGTGAGACTGCTCGCCTCCCACCATGGGCGAACCGGTTTCAATCCCTGGCTGAGTCACCTCGGATTTTCACATCTGGGAATCGTGCCTGACAATGTCGCTGGTCGGCGGGTTTCCTTGATATCTCCCGTTTCCTCTGCCCTTGCATTTCAGTGCTACTTCATTCTCACCTCATTTCATCTTTATCGGCGCTCAAAACCACGTTGTTTAAGAACCACCCAAATCTCTCAACTGAACTAATTAATGTGGGTGATTTACTTAATATAATTAAGTTTATAGTTCTGGTACTATAAATGGCAAAGAGCCAATTTAAGTATGTTTATATGATATTTAAAACGTAATAAATTATTATGGAAATCTTTATAAAATAATTTCTCTCGTAAAGGGGAATGTGTGTGCTCACTGGTTGTGTGGGTCTGTTCGACGAGAATAGCTGAGCTTGCTACGACCTGCACATATAAAATGAGTCTGGCCTGCGCCAGCGGGCTGCTTTACAGAGTCTTGTGACATCATTTCATCGAACAGCGCTGGGCGAGGCAACCACGTTCCTATGCCCGTGTTGTTAGTAGATGATCATATTTATTTTAACACCATTACAAGGTGATTCCTCCCCATCCTTTGGGACGCCTGTTTTCATATCTCGGTTTAGTGGCTAGTGTATTTAAGTTGGAAAGAAATATTGTTTTCATATAAATGTATTAGTTTTTTAATGCACAAAACATTTACTAGTCCAGGGAAGCGCGTGTTACCTGCAATCCAAATCATTGTTTCATTTTAATCGATTCTTAAATAGTTTCATGTGTCTAATATCAATGGATGGGTGGAGTGTCGTAGAGAATGATTTGTCATTAAGAGATATGTAAATTATAATATTATATAATGACATGATTTTCATATTATAATATTATTGGAGTACATAATATATCGAAGGTTGATATTAACATATGTAGTTGTGGCTTATGAATTAACACGAAGAGATCAAGGTATCACATGTACCCTCCGCATGCTACACATTTTGTGCGAAGAACTGATTGATTTAATGGAAGGGTCCATAGGTTTGAGATTAAAAATGACAATCTTAAGCACACATTTAAATACATAAAAACGATATTAAAAGTTGAATAAATCGTTTTCGCATAGTTGAATATACCTATCATAAATATTATTACTTTAACATAAGATTTCGTAGTTCTACAAATAAATAATCGAATGATGGTACTCGTACCCTGGTAAATAGGGCTTATTTGAAGTTTTTTTTTTTGCCAATGCCTCATAAAATGTTTTTATTTCAATTTACCTTTATGTCAGATTGCCTAGTATGGTGAGCTTAATAAGATTGGTCGTGATACTGTTGGTTGATGTTTGTAAATATTTGTTATATGCCTCGCGTGTGTATTTGAAATGGCTATTTCTAACAAACTAGATACATGCAAGTTAAAGTATATTATATTTAACGTGCGAAAAAAGATTTGTTTTAACTCATAATTTTTTTATGAACTTTTAATTGCTACTTAAAATTATTTGACGTGAATAAACATAACCTTTAAAAATATCAAACATTTCCTCTACCTCCTACTCCTCCTCTTCCTTCTCCTTCTCAGATATAACTAACACTTGAAAATATTTGAAATATATAGGGAATTTATATGAACCACTATTTTAAGGAACATATTATATCATGTTATTAAATACTTATTACATTATCAGTTTTCCAGTTTTCATTTGCATTTTCCTGGTTCTTACCAAGTTTGCAAAAGCAAATATATGTTATAATTAAAAAGTGAAAAATTGTTGGTATTACCACATATTTTTTCCTTACACATTTAATTGCTACTGCAA
>NQII01011244.1:15730-29667 GCA_002778355.1 Clitarchus hookeri
CATTTCGGAATTTATTTTCTTCTTACACTTATAATTGACAATAGAATTGTTTGATACGAATGAACACATACAGACGAAATATAAACACTTCCACCTCCTCAGCCAGAACTTACAATGAAGAACATTTTTAAGATAACATGAAACAATTACTGAAATTGAGTACATCAGGTTTCATATGCATTTACATAAATGCTATTAAGTAGATACACTCAAATAAATATTTAAAAGTGCAACAAATTATTAGTATTACATTTTTTTCTTTACACTTTTAAATGGTAATACCAATTATTTTATGCTTAAACCAATAAAGAGAGAAAATAAATATTTACATCTACTTCTTTTCATCTTCTTCCTTCTCTTCCATCCTCCCTCCATCTCTTCCTCATCAGACATAACTTGAACTGAAAACTATATTTACAACGAGAAAACTTGAAAAATTAATTACTGACATTAATAAAAACACTGATAATTACATATATCATAATACAATAATGAGAGTGTACTGCAATATCAGTTATATGATTTAAGATCGTCAAGAATGGTCCACTTCGAGGCACCTAATACTTGTAATAAAATTTAAATGAATAAACATTTTCCGAATGATGGCAGTGGTGGTGGTTTTTAATGTGTATACCACATTTAAAATACAGATTTTCTGTCTGCCTTGATAGCCGAGTTGTATAAAGCATCTGCATACGAATCTAAGGCCTGGCAGTTCAATCCAACCACACTACTCCCTCGGAATTTTTTAGCTCCGAGCAAATTAAACAGAAATAGCAGTAACGCTGGTGTTAAACAAGGAACCCCCAAAATGGTGGATGCCAGTAGCATCTCTAGCTGACGATGAGAGAAACAACATGGCAGTTGAGCACAGGTCAGCAATGAAGCATCCCCTTGCAGGCAGCAGTTGAACGAATGTAAGCAGCAGACGACATCCAAGATGGTGGCCAAAGGTAAAGGTCATCCAAGATTACATCGATGACGCATATCCAAGATGACATCGATGATGCAATCCAAGATGGTAGTCGTCCTTGGTCCTCACACCACCAACATCTGTGCCAGAATCCCCTATTTCTAACTAGTGCCATGCTGAATTATATTTAATGCGATGCATGTTATGTGTAATGTGAATATATTGTAACACATAGCCTTACCAATGATACACTATGATGCACTGTCATTTTGCTTCTGAGCTCTGTAAAAGAGCCGAGAAACCCCAAAATTGAATCATCATTGTCTTTTGTGCGTGAATGTGTTATGTTTTCTTACTAAAAATAAACATTAAATTTGTTATAACACACTTTCGTTAAATTAAGTTACAAATTGATAGCAATGTATAAACTTTGAATATTTAAATAAAATAAATGTTTCCTGTCTAGTGTCGTTTTTTCTCAATCTCACTGCGAAATTATCCTATCACGAAGTATCTTGGAATTATATCATCCGAACAAGTTTATTGCAATTACAAATGATCTTATTCTTTACATTTAGTAATTGCAAGAAATTGTTGTTTGTTTAGTTTCGTTGTTCGTGGTTTGGCAATTTTAAAGTGATAGAATAACGAACATACATAATTAATATCCAGGAATTCTTGTTTTGCAACAGAGCTACTGGCGCTGCGCATGATCGTGCTCATGTCACATGTCGCATTGTCACCCATATACAGAGTGGTGTCGCCCAAAGTCGTTTACAGTGAGGGGCAATATAAGTGCAGTCATTATCAATGCATGATTATAATCACTTACACCAATTATGGTTATGCAGTTGTACTCAATGCACTATAAGATACAATATTTTAAATATATAGACACATATATTAAAAAGATATTGAAATCATGTTAATTTATTCATGAATGTGTTTAAAAAAACAATCGCTAAAAATGCAGTATATTATTTATCCAAATGAACATTGCACGTGGCATGTTATCATAACTGATAGAGCTTCAGTCTGCAAACAAAAGGGTATTGGGTTAAAATCCTGGTAAGCCCAATTTTTTACATGGCTTTAAAATTAACTAGTGTTACTACTATAATGATGAGTTTTGTTCACTGTATTTAATGGGTGGCTTTGGCTGTTATTGGTTGATGGATTGGTGAGGATTGTGGAGTATTGCATGGGAGGATTACTAAGGATTGGTGATGAGGATTAATTGGGGATGTTGGTGATAATGGTGGAGGATTGGTGGGAATTGATGAGGAGGAGGATTGCAGAGGAGGAGGATTGCAGAGGAGGATTACTGAAGATTGCTGAGAAATGCACAGGATTGGAAAGGATCGGGGAGGAGGGTTGGTGAGTATTGCTGAGGATTAGTGAGTAGCATTCTGATGATTGCTGTGGATTAGTGAGGCTTTATGAGGATTGCAGAGGAGGATTGTGGGGGATGATTGCTGAGGATTTGTGATGATTATAGAGAAGAGCACGAAAGATAAAACTGGTTATCGGCTGCCCTTGTACATTCCTATTCTTAAGGGATTAGCGTTAATGATTTAAAAATATAACCAAGTGTACCTATAAAATTGCTGGTAGATGCTGATCCATACCATGGTAATAACATACTTGTGCAGATGGTCGCTACCTGATTGATGGAATTGTATTGGTCACAAATACAAACATAAAAAAAATATGGTAAGCATATTTATGCCTACAAAAGTGTTGAGGCAGTGAATAGTGTGTAGATTCTGGCATAGTATTATATATTTACTTTAGGAGAGGAGACGGGAAATAAAGTAACTGAATGATAGTCTTATGAATGGTTCTGCCTATGTATTATTTCGGTAAAAATTGAAATAAATATATTTTTTTAATAAATATTTTTAATCACATAATAAAAAGATGTTCTATTCGACATTCCCATATGCTTATAAAACCAATATGGTTACCATAAACAGACATCTATGCTTGAGGTGTTAGTGGGCGCAACTACCGAGCACCTTCGGCTACATTCTACAATCCCGAGTTGAAGTCTTCCAAGCACCCCAAGTCGAGTCGAAAACTATCGAGCTCTTCCGTGTCGAACTGAAGCTTATTCATAATTTTGAACACGTATTAGATAGATTATGTGATGATAGTCTTACAGTAAACCTTGNACTACCGAGCACCTTCGGCTACATTCTACAATCCCGAGTTGAAGTCTTCCAAGCACCCCAAGTCGAGTCGAAAACTGTCGAGCTCTTCCGTGTCGAACTGAAGCTTATTCATAATTTTGAACACGTATTAGATAGATGATGTGATGATAGTCTTACAGTAAACCTGGCTATAGTGATTTGGACTCACACTAGTGTGCCATTTTTAATGTTATATAGTTTTGCAAGATAACTTATTTTTGGACCCGGATCGTGTTTCTTCAGTGATTATCTTTCCTAGGCCTAAACACTGAAGGGAGTCATTGGTTTTGTAAGAATTTTTGGGTTATCATTCTTGATTTATTCCCAATTTATTAGAGTTATCTGCACCTTTGAATCACCTTAAGCGAAAATATCAGCGATTTTTATGGGGCCCCTAGATGACAACAATTCNTGCTATAGTGATTTGGACTCACACTAGTGTGCCATTTTTAATGTTATATAGTTTTGCAAGATAACTTATTTTTGTACCCGGATCGTGTTTCTTCAGTGATTATCTTTCCTAGGCCTAAACACTCAAGGGAGTCATTGGTTTTGTAAGAATTTTTGTGTTATCATTCTTGATTTATTCCCAATTGATTAGAGTTAGCTGCTCCTTTGAATCACCTTAAGCGAAAATATCAGCGATTTTTATGGGGCCCCTAGATGAAAACAATCCTTGTAACACTGAAAATGAATTTTCGCTAGTGCACCATTTTATATCTTTTTGATTTTCAGAGACGATTCACACTTCACGTAGATGCATCATACATTGCGCTTGGTGCCACTTTGAGCCAGGTTATAGAATAAAGTATTACTTTTGTGGCTTTCATAAGTAGATTGCTGACAGATGCGGAATGCTCATTAAGTGTATATAAACAAGAAGGGTTGGCCTGGCTGTATTGAATCAAAAATATTGATTCCTATGTGAATGCTACTATATTTAATCTTTTTTTTTACAACCAAGATTCAAGTTTGTCATCAGGACATGCAGACAAATTGGGTATACTTGGATGCTGGGTGTGTCATTATATTAAATATTTGGAAAATGTTTTTGGAGACACCTTCTACTGTATGTNCTTCACGTAGATGCATCATACATTGCGCTTGGTGCCACTTTGAGCCAGGTTATAGAATAAAGTATTACTTTTGTGGCTTTCATAAGTAGATTGCTGACAGATGCGGAATGCTCATTAAGTGTATATAAACAAGAAGGGTTGGCCTGGCTGTATTGAATCAAAAATATTGATTCCTATGTGAATGCTACTATATTTAATCTTTTTTTTTACAACCAAGATTCAAGTTTGTCATCAGGACATGCAGACAAATTGGGTATACTTGGATGCTGGGTGTGTCATTATATTAAATATTTGGAAAATGTTTTTGGAGACACCTTCTACTGTATGTTTGACGGTAATGAATTTGAATCTCTGCAAGCCCTTGGCAGAGTATTTTTTGCACATCCTAATGCTTTTGAGTACCTCAAGGGGGAACCAAATAGAGATCAATAATGTGTAGGTTTAATGAATGATATCCTCACAGATGGTGCTGTATCATTCGAATTACAAAATATGTGTTTGGTAGTTACTGGTCAATCAGCTAGTTCATGCAAAATTGTTGTTTAGGTTCAGCTATGCAAAACTTATTTGCACTATTTTTATTATTCAGTTTTGGGGGAAATTTAGGTAAATAAAATATACTTTGCAAAAAAATCAATAAAATTTTTTTGGCATGGATTAAGTAATGATGTGAGGTTGCTTCTTCGTGCATGCAAGGATTGCCAACATTGCAGACCAGTAAAAAGATTTTTATTTTGGTTTCTAACTCGTGATACTCCAAATTTCGCTTTGGAATCCAATCATATTTATACATATTGGCCGCTTGATAAAATAAGCAAATAAATGCAATCTCATATTTTAGATACATTTGTAACATTTTTTTTTTTTGTTTCCACTATGCTAGCACTATTATGAAGACACCGATAGAAAGGGTCTGGTGGATGTTCTGCCCTACTGTTAACATTGTGTCCAACAGTGCAACTTACTTTCAGTCACATCTATTTACGGACATATGTTATCAGTGGTTTGTCAATTTCAAAACTCGTAGTTCTTACTTTTATGAAGGTAGTCCGGCAAAATGTTTTAATAGGAATCAGAAAATAAGTCTCACTGACTTTAAAACCAAGATCAGCAGTGTTCAACTGACAATATAGAGCTCATTAATGTTATTTTTAACTTCACGTGACAAGTTTCAACTCAGTCCATGCTTATCTTGGCCGTTCTTGGTAGAGAAATAATTCATCCTTTCCTGAATATTTGGAGCAGTACTTCACTTTCCATTACTATAAATGACGAAACCCAGAGGCAGCTGTTTCGGGCAGTTTGATAGCTACAACATGAAAAGAAGGGCTTCAGGGCTTATCCCTTTAAAGTTGGAGAAAGAATGTGGTGTTGAAAATTCCAGCTCCCACAAGCCCCACATTTACTAAGTCGTAAATTATTCCCATCACAATCTGGATCAGTTACAACATATAACAATTTGAATAATAATATTTTTTTGTTAACCAGTTTGGGTAAAAAATAGTCCCAAAGGCGAATGTTATTCTTATAAGGGAATATCAGTCTTAATGAAANCAGTTTGGGTAAAAAATAGTCCCAAAGGCGAATGTTATTCTTATAAGGGAATATCAGTCTTAATGAAAGCCAAAATATTTTATAGTCACAGCATGAAAGGTAATAAGGAGAAGGTATTTTTTATTTAGTTTCGTATCAGTGTTTTTCTAATCATTTCATAATATTATCACTATTATATTAGTGAAAAGTGAGTTTGAGAACATTAGAATAATAAATTAACAATAAGAATCAATAGTATTAGTAATAATCTTTAAAGATTTGTGTTATAAATAAGGCGTATTCCTGTTGGTATAAATTGCAATGACAAAAGATATTGATACGCTGAGAATTTTTGAAATTTCACTAGTGTAATTTTTGTGTTACAGAACAAAATATGACAAATGCTGAGTGCATTACAATGTTTACAAATTATTTTATAACTGAATTATGATGGATCATGCGTTTGAATACTTCTGTAAACTGTAAAGTTTCACCATTGTGTTCCTGTATTTTGCATTTCATTCTTGTTATTTGCTTTAAACCTAGCTTTCCTAGCTCTGTGCCTTTTTCCTATGTTTCCGCATAAGGCATGAGAAACTTTCCAAAAACAGAAGAGGATTTATGCTGCCACACCAAAATACACTCTGCTTCCTCATTAAATGTTTTCATGTCATCTCAGTGCAGCATTGCTCTTCGATCTCCAAGAGGATATAACTGTTGTATCTCGGAACTATGTACGNTTTCATGTCATCTCAGTGCAGCATTGCTCTTCGATCTCCAAGAGGATATAACTGTTGTATCTCGGAACTATGTACGATATCCTGCTTATTTTTGTAGTTCTCTGCCACTCTTCTTCATTGACAGAGCCATTAAATATACTCTTTACATTATCATGTCACTNCTTATTTTTGTAGTTCTCTGCCACTCTTCTTCATTGACAGAGCCATTAAATATACTCTTTACATTATCATGTCACTCACCTGGTAGTAATGGACAGTTTTTCATCTGTTTCTTCATTTTATCAAGATTTTCCAAAATTTCAAGTTCTTCAAGATTTCTTCGAAATAACACTTTTCAACTTTGTTACTTTTTTGTAACAGTTTTTGTAAATGTTTGCAGTGCTACGGACGTGGACTGGATCCATATGCCATAACTGTATGCTATTTTATTTTGGGCCCCCCAAGTTCGTTTTAGGGAAGACGGTTAAACATAATATTTTTTAAACACTCGAGCTTGCAAGTGCATTCCGATATTTGTTTGTTTCATATATGCGGCATTTGAATTACGCAGACTCGATTGGCAGCCTTGTCATTATCACTCCTTATTATATTCTCTTATTTCGCTAATCCTCCTTCCCCATCTTGTCTTATCGTCTCTGGAGCTGCATAGCGCCATAATCGCGTAGGCCGCTATTACGGCCATTTCCATTCCTCAACAACTATACTTCGAGTCTTCAACAAGACATGTGGTGACCCTAGCTGAGATAAGTGTGCATTAGTAGTAAGTTGAGTATTTTTATGTGAGTGTTGTAATGGATAGCTGTTGTTATTATGTGATTTATCTGTTGCGTCTCGTTTTATTCCCACATTATTTTCCAGCCTCCTTCAATTTAAATGATGTCCGGCATGTAATATGCAAGTCTGTGATTTACCATTTTCTCTTGTTGCTATGTTGCTTCGCCAAAGGCGAAACAACTCTTCAAGCTAACCCATTTAGACTGTGATGTTAGACCTGTGATGCAAGAAAAAGATGTGATGGCATACGAGTTTTTGATACTTTAGGTAATAGTTTTATTATATTAAGTATAACGGAAGTAATATATTATTACACTTTTTATTACATCAAAATAATCTTTTAATCAAGCATCCCGTTATTTAAGTTATTTTATTTCCTGAGAATGAATTTTCAATTAAATTACCTAAATGACTGCACGAACCTCTGGTTCTGTTGGGTACCTATTGCTGTTCCTTCCTCCGGTTTTTGCGCATGTCTTTCCTGTGGACATGACAAATTCATTGTAGCCCTAGATTTTTTAACGATTTTATGCAAGCCTTTCTCATAAGTAGGATGCCAAATTTAACACTTGACTACATTCCAGTGTTTAACACACGGGTTTCATACCATACTGTAGGAATCGTTAGGGTAGTTTTCATCTTAGTAATAAATAATGTTTCTGTTAAATGCTTCATTATAATTTATTCTGTTCATAGTTTCAGTATGTTGGGTTTTGTATTGCGTTTTTTGGTAACGCAAGCCGTTCGTTTCATTTGGATGGGGCAAATGTGCCATTTGTCATATTTTGTGTATGTGATACTCAAAGTGGCATAATTTATAGGGCAATTAACTCTCAAATATGTAGGCTTTTTAAATAAGTCAACAAGTCACCTTACTGAATTTAAACAGAAAAATAGTTTTTAATTAATATTTTCCATCTTGCCCACCCTCGTTGTTATATCACTGTTCTTTGTCTACTGCATTATCATGTACTATTTTTAAATGTAAGATAATAAAACAGAAGAGACTGTAACTATTTCTGTTCTGTTTCACTTTCAGTAATTTTTTATTATATAGTCTTTTTCTTGCATCACATGAAATTACTTAACCTGAATTATTGTTAAAAAAATACACATTAAGAATGAACAATATTCTATTGACTCAATTTTCCACACACACTATTTGGAAAATTTGTTTATAGTTTAAAATTTATTCAGAATATTTTATTTTACCTTTGCAAACACACAATTCAAATTAAGTAATATTTTATTAAAATGTTGATAAAATCAAGCTGAAATATCTGCAGCTTCGAAAACATAAACTATGATTGTTTTATTTCAAAACAATTCAGTCGTGCATAGTCACATACATGGATGTAGCTTCGGTTAAATGTTTGGTTCATGCAGAGTTATTTTGGGCACAACTATAATTGTTTAACATCGCTCCTGTAATTTACGACAACTATTTCAGGAATGTACTCGAGACATTATCTTACGATAATGAAAAATGTGATCTTTTATAAACAGAGTAGTAATAATAAAAAATAATAGCACAATTTTATATATTAAAAAGTGATAATCCAACAAAAATCATGAAATGTATGCAGTGTGTAGCTATTCATTACTTGCAGAAATGTTTACTTGACTGGCTGGGTAATCATAATACAAAAAAAGACTATTATTCCCTGTCATAATTTGGTACACATTGTTCTTGGAGAATGCTCTACTCTGGTTTTTTTTCGCGATACTGCAGGAGTTATTTTTTAACTAAAAGTGTACTTTAAGACACCAAGGTAAGTAATGGGTAGTAAATTTTATTGTTGGCCATCTGAGTGTACAACAAACTTTGTGTACTATCTAAAAATGTACTTTTAATGACAATAACGTTTAGTCATGGTTACAAAAAATCTGTTTGACACATGAAGACTTTAGGACCTTTATTTCGACAATACCTTTCTATATAGTGCTATCTCTTGTGGGAAATCTTTTTTGCTTTACGTATAACTTTATAGTAATATGTATTTGAATATTTTCACAGTTATATCTTCTGATATAAATTGAATAAGTGTTTGATGTACTATGGCAGAAAATTGTTCACACATATCCCTTTACTCGCCTTCGTGAAATTGATATCTGTTTTTCGTGATTTCAAACAAATTTCCAAATATCTCTATAGTAAAAATGTTCACCGTATCAGAACAAATATAATTTAATGCTCTAGTACACAAATATTTTTATAGGTAATAACATTATTTAATATCTCTGTATGGTAACCTGTCATTCATATTTCTTTCGTATATTATAAATATTATACATATATATAGATAGAATGTCAGAGAGAGGAGCTAGAGGAATAAGTATAAAAAGTACAGAAAATAATGAATTATATGCACGGGTGTAGATTATCCATAATTTACATTATTCTTTTATTGTGTTGTTTGTACTATTTATAGCGATAAACTGTAAAATATTCCACAATACATACCCCGTTCTCCCGTAATGTGTGGTTCGCCTGTCATGCTACAAATCCACCACTGCAACAACCCTATTATATAAAATCTCGCTATTCGGGAGAATCTATGCCAGCCANCAAATCCACCACTGCAACAACCCTATTATATAAAATCTCGCTATTCGGGAGAATCTATGCCAGCCAATACAGTCTTATAACCAATGAAGCCCCAACGCATTGATCTGGTAGTGAATGTGGTACAAATCGATTCGAGTTCCCCTCATCCTTAGACTGAAGCGAACTGTCACTTTACTGAGCCTTGCAACAAGGAACATTTTTAATCCCGACATTGGTCTGCAGACTAAGATTTTCATAGGAAGATCTATTGCCAATATTACTGGCGTTGGTCTGTTTAATTTTTGCAACATGTTTCCATTCATTTCTGGCAGTGGCTGGTTGCAACTGCTTTTGGCGAATTACTAAGTTTGTCAGACCATTTTGTTCGTTTGGATGACGTCCACAATCTCTTGCCATTGCAAGTCGGAGAAGAATTCCTGCAATCTAAACAAAGTTATCTAATGATAGCTACACTGTAAGAACGCTGCTTGTCATCTGGCATGGCCTCCACCTAGCCACTGACATTTGCCCCGGCTTCAAATTCCTCTGACTGAGCCATAATCACCTTCGAAAACTTGTGCCACACGGTCACCTGCCACCGCCTTCTTAACCCTTGAGTCATCACGGCAAGTACTCACATTATCCACCACGACAGCATAAATCACAAGCTAAACACGACCCTCTCTCCATGCAGCTAATTACACCGCACACTTTCCGTAGCCATCTGTGTCACTAACTCTCTGTTCCTCCAGCACCATTTCCTGCTCTTCCTTGAACAAACTTCTCATCCTCTTCTGACTTAAAACTAACACGTGTTTCCTATTTCCAGATAAAACATGTGGTTCCTCCAACACAGTGCTCCCACAAAAAAATACCTGACTTCCCTTCCTCTAATGTTTTATCTGCCATGGCAATGTTACATTTATATTAATTTAAAAAAAAATCAAGTCCCAAAAGTTTGTCAACAATAAAAGACATTCTATCTTAACAAATTATACACTCTTTTGGATAAATTTAGCTTCAAATTTCAAAATTAACTAACGATTACAGAACCAATTATTCCCTGTTCCCAGTGGAAGTATGGAGCTCGACCTCTTCATTCAACGACTGAAAACAACTTCCACTTTTAAAACAAACTATTTTCAAAATTGTGACTGACATGCCTGTTTCTACCAACAACACCATAAATGAATACTTCTTGTAATAACCCTGGGTTCAGTCTCAATACGTTCATCGCGATATTTTCTTATCTACGTCCATCCTTCTAACTACCTTATTTGTCTCTCTGTGGACGGTGAAACCTGCCGGCTTCTTGTGTTTAAACAATTATTTTGTAAGCATTTGTCTTCTATATGCCCTAACTTTTTACAAAAAATACACAACAATTCCTTGCCAGATTCTTTGCGGTGACAATTCCGCCCACATTTATCACAACCAGTTTCACTCCTGCAAAACTGTTCGCCATGGTTGGTCTTGCTTACAGCTACTGCAATTTCTTGACCTGCAATTGCTCGCAAAAGGCCCT
The DNA here is from genome assembly GCA_002778355.1 of Clitarchus hookeri. Lineage (NCBI taxonomy): Eukaryota > Metazoa > Arthropoda > Insecta > Phasmatodea > Phasmatidae > Clitarchus > Clitarchus hookeri. The sequence continues at coordinate 27,032 of NQII01011244.1, forward strand.
ACCTTGTCACACGCATAACACCTGTTATATTCACGGCTCTCAGGACATGCAGTATTACCAGGAAATGTGCATCCATTCCTGATTTTGCCATTTTCCTCCCTACTGTAAACATAACTGATACTTGCATAAAAAGTCTTGCCCTCTGCTATATTCTGTACAGAATGCGCAAAATTATTAGAGACTACCAATATCTCATTTCTTTCATCCTCCTGCGCGAATAATACAGCCTGCTCAAAGTTTCTCAGAGAAAGTGACAAAACAAATACAGTATTACTACTCTTATAACCTGTAGAAATACAGCAATGGTATTTTACCCTAGATTTCAAGCTCTGACTGTAGCTTCTTTAAGGGGGTCATTTGCTACTGTACCATTTCCAGGAAGATGTTACTTATTTGCCTATTTCCTAACATTATCATTCTTTTTTTGTGCACCATTAAATCATTTGTCAAAACTACATAGTCTACTCATTTGCACCTATAAATTTTCATAGAGGAAATTTTTGAATTCTAACGAAATTCTGCAATCTTTTATATTTGTGGGTGCATCCAAAGAACCATCAAAGCTTGTCCCTTAGCATTTATTTTCAACTTTTTAATTTCTCACTATCTCCTCGCTTATTATGTCAGTACTATTTCCAATAAAATACTCGACATTTTGGTTAGGGAGATTTTCAAAACACTCATTAAAATATAAACGTTCAAATATTTGGGGTAGCATAAGCACCCCAGCTAAATGTTGATTTTGTGAGAGCTCTTTCGTATTTTCAGAATCACCCAATTTAAAGAGACTGTCATTTAAGTTTTTATTAAACTCGCCTTCTTCATCGCCTCTTAACTGACTGTCCCCTTTAGCCATTTTAAGCAACTGTGCAACTTCTCTGTCCCTTTTGATACTTTTATGGCCTCAAGTACTTATTTTCCATTTTGCTATGCCTTACACCTATCTAATGGGGACAAGCAACAAGGCTTGAAAGACACATGCAAACTAAAACCATAAATTCTCGTCCAAGTATATTCGGAATAGCGCCAAATTTTTGCAACATATAATTTTCGTTTTGTTTACTACAGGTTGTGTTCAAATTGATATCCCGCCACTACCACCAGTGGTCACTATGCCCTAGCTGTCAACAGCTGAGAAAAATTCTAGCGAAAATATAGAAATAAGGGTAAGGATTCTGCAATACTGTAATTACAGAAAAGAGGGTGTTACCGAAATCTGTTCCGAAAAGATGATGACTGCAAAATTATATGTGATCTACCAGAGATTAAATTAACCAGGCTTATCTTCGGAGGGGGAGGGTTCGCGAGATTTCACAGCCAGGGATGCGNGATCTACCAGAGATTAAATTAACCAGGCTTATCTTCGGAGGGGGAGGGTTCGCGAGATTTCACAGCCAGGGATGCGTCAGCAATGAGTGACTAGGCTGCAATGTGGCATCTGATAATCTACATACTTACTCAACGTTATCAATATCGCTTTTATAAACCAAAAACAAAACTACGCTTATATTCCTGGGTAATCATATATACAAGTCAAACTCAATTTGATCTTACCATGAAAATATATCTTAACACACTACGTTATTAAAAACCCAGAAAAATGGTATAATATTAACACAACACACACTGGATAGCATTGTCTATTAATCAATTCTCTGACGCACATTCCTAGTACCCTAGGTCAACTGAAGTACTGGTAAGAAATGAAAGTAGACNTCTATTAATCAATTCTCTGACGCACATTCCTAGTACCCTAGGTCAACTGAAGTACTGGTAAGAAATGAAAGTAGACCCTATTGAGCATGTGGTCATATGAAACATGATGTTCATGCATGAACCAACTTGTACCCTCTAAAAGTGGTTCTCTGGTTCATATACACTTGCGAAATAGGATTCATGAAAGTGCCACACTTTGCGTAATNTACCCTCTAAAAGTGGTTCTCTGGTTCATATACACTTGCGAAATAGGATTCATGAAAGTGCCACACTTTACGTAATTATATTTTCTCTACGGGTCCTGACAATTTTTTAGGTAAATTACTGACCCATTTTGTTTTTCCAACTTTTCCTATAAAAGTTTTATAATTTTGTTCCTTATCGCCAGCATCACTGTCCTCATCGCCAGACTGTTCGTTATCAGAATTGTGACCACTCTCACACATATGATCACTTTCATCCGAATTTGATTTACCGACGTTCTCGTCATCTTCATCAACTTCATTCAATCACTTCATCCATACATAAGAATCTGAGGAAACTTCTGTCCTTCTTTTTGTTTCCGCCATACTGGCCTGAAAAACAGTAACTTGTAATAACAATAACCGACAATAAGAGAAGACTCTACATTTAGAAGAAGAAAATTATTAGATTGCATTGTAAAATTTCTATATAAAAATGGTAAGCTAACAAGTTAAAATTTTGTACAGCAAAAAAAAAAACAACCATCCATATGTAAAAGCATATAACTAATATTTATATTATTATGAATAGTATTATATTATATATTATTAATTGGATAGTATTATATTATATATTTTTAATATATTTAATATAAAAAGGAGCGTTACTCTGAATATATGGTTTAAAACAGAGGATTAAAAATACATCTTACCTTAGAAGCGTTACATGGATGGTCG
>NQII01011245.1:13151-26240 GCA_002778355.1 Clitarchus hookeri
AGCAACTTTGCCAGACGCTTGTTGTCTTATATAGGCGCTGCCGACCGCATCGCGTTACTCTGATTGGTTCCATACCTCTGTTATTTGTATACGCACGCCTATACCAGTTTTTTTGGCTCTCCAGTGTATATATACGCATATATACGTACACACACACTGCCTGGTATTTTCTCATTACAGGTGTGTCATGTAGTAGCCCACTGCATTAGTTTACAATTTTTCATTTATACAATATAGTATTTGTTATTATGGCTGTAGTAAGTAAAACAGCAAATATGCATGTGGCTAAACTGTATGAAGTATTGCATGATGTAGGACAGTAAGCTGTCATGTGGCTAACATGTGTAAAGTTACGCAGGGGGATGACAGCAGGTCCTGGCTGCAGGATGTGTTTGCCTTCCACCCAATAGACAATGCTCCCAACATCCTGATGGGCTGGGTGGTGGGCCGCTCTGCTAGGTACATGGAGTCCCTGCCTCTCGCTGCGGTGAAGGATGGCTGTATGGAGCTGCTGCAGTTCTTTCTTGGCAAGGTGTACAACATCCCTCCTGCATTGCAGGTTGACAGGTACTGTCCACATGTATGCTCACGTACAGCACTCATGGACATGTCTGGGAATGAAGCATGAATACTACATTCAGTTATTGTATTGTATCCAGTATACTTTGATTTCTGCATTTTGAGCTCAGTGCATGGCTTTAATACCTTTTAAATGTCAGATAGGTGTTTTGTAACAGGTAGAGTTTTGAATACATTATGACCACCATTTTCATGATGTCTACACATACCTGTGGTAAGTGGCTGAGCAATCATATGCAGATTATCATCTTATTTGGATGACAGTACTTAGGCATGTGTGAATATTTGGTATGTCGAAACAAAACAAAAAAACATAGCTTTCATTGTCAGTTTTGTTTAGAAAACTGACTGCTGAAAATTTTAACAAAACAAAAAAATTTTGATTTTAACAAATATTTGAGTGTTTGTTGAATTTTCATTTGGTTGATAAACAAAGTAAAGTTTTATTTTGGTATCCACTTGTTAGTTTTGATTTTAATAGTCTACTTTTTAAAGGATTTTATTATTATAGCATCCATTCCTTCATCAAGCAGTTCATCCATGTAAATTATTTAGATGTGTGCATAACAGAAATATTTTTGAAGTTTTGTTATACTATACGACAACTGATGTTTGATGATGTGCCACAATATGTTTGATAATGCATAAAAAAATTTTAAGATTTTCGTCTAACTTTTATTAAGGTTAAGTTTTTTAAAAATAATTTTTTTGTTTTGTTTCAATTCTATTTAATTCATTAACAAGTATTTTTCATTTTCTTTTCATTAAACAAAATGTCACATTTGCACTGCCCTACACTACATCACATTATTCATAGAAGTTTTGTAATTGTGTGCATCACACTGATATGCAATGGATTGTCAATAACGATGTATACCTTAATAAAGTTGCTGCAGTTGTTATATCTATTTTAGGTCCAAAAATGTAGTGCCTAAGCTCAAAACATCTCAACCATGATTCTAGAAGACTCAAAAGAAAGCACTCTAACCAAATTCTGCTACAAGTGTAATCCGGTTTAAAAGAAAAAGAGTAAGGTACAAAAGGCCTAGCCCCCCCAATGACGTTTCTCCTTTTACAAATTATAAAAAAAATTAGTTTATTAAAATGTGCAAAATAGTATTACTTTAGTTCAAATTTTATTAGTTAATTTTCAAATGAGGCTATCACCACCAACAGCAGTTGATAAACAGTTAAAAAAAAAAAAAAGGATATATATGGACAGGTAAATTACTCAAAGGTTAAACATTACTTAAAGTCACTACTATTAAAATATTCTCTTTGAAGTAAACAGGCAAATTTGTTTAACTGGTGCGAACATCTATTATGTATGAAAAATGCAAGGTGAAAATTATTAAAATATCAATTTTGGGTCTTAAATAAATAAATAAATAAATATATCTACACACAACAAACAAGAAAAGCAACAATAAGTATTTTTGTCATACAATATTCAGTATCTTGTAATTGAATCATATTTGCAAATTTTGAACATATTCAAATCAATGATTAATTTTTAAATATTAAGGGTTGTTCACCACAAACAAAAATATTAAAGCTATATAGTTAATATCAAAAAACATTATTTCTGAATGCACAAATTATTTTTCTTTTCACAAATTTTGTTGTCATCTGGCTGCATGTTACGAATACATTTTTAGCTGCAAGAGGCCAGGCTAAGTACTTGAACCATGAGTCGTGAATATNGTATCTTGTAATTGAATCATATTTGCAAATTTTGAACATATTCAAATCAATGATTAATTTTTAAATATTAAGGGTGGTTCACCACAAACAAAAATATTAAAGCTATATAGTTAATATCAAAAAACATTATTTCTGAATGCACAAATTATTTTTCTTTTCACAAATTTTGTTGTCATCTGGCTGCATGTTACGAATACATTTTTAGCTGCAAGAGGCCAGGCTAAGTACTTGAACCATGAGTCGTGAATATCTCTAAAAATTTAGAATATCCAGCAAACTTAATTAAACTGGGAAAACTAAAATGTAGGAAAAAGAATAAGAAATCAAAACACACCAACGGTGGTGATGCAACATAGTATGACACATTTATTAGAATGATGTTTCTCAAAAGAAGAAGTATGTCCTCACATTGTGGTATTCTCTCTCTCATATAACTTGGCAAGATTTTGACAGTTTGACGAAAGTAGCGCCAAATGTTAACTTTTTGTTTATGTATCCTTTCGTCATCAGCTGGTGGATCAAGTGGAGGCTGTATATTTTATCAACACATTGTCAGCTAATCCACTTGCTATTATACTGCAATGCTAAACAAATTTTAAGGTATTTTAGACTGACATCTGTCTTAAAAAAAATTTGTAGGTTATAAAAGTAAAAATATAAAACCTTTCAAAAATTAAATATTTGCTAACTCTTTTTTAATTTGTCTGAGACAGCGAATTTGGGTTAACATTTGCGAGACGATAGTTGTAGCTATTATCACACTTTGGACGTCATAGCTAATATAACTGGAACTAAAAGTAATTCGGGAAACTTGATTGACAAGGCACTTTTATTCGCCAAAAACTCACCAACTACTATTGCAAAGCAGTAATTCTGCTATTACTGATACTAAACAGTTCGAGTTGGAAATATGAGGCATGTAATAATATAAGAATTGCTTAAAAACTATTCACGCCCATCCCACTGTCTTCATTTTATTACTACAATTTAGTAACAACACGGAAACAATTAAATGGGTGTGCAGAGCTCATATATAAATAAAACTATTGGTATCTGTTTGTAAATTTGTTATTTTACACATGAAAGCAATTTTTTTTTGTTGGCTGGTAATGCTTTGGGAAAGAGCGGTCAGATGGCGCGCATGGTATGGCAGGGCGAGTTGTGAGCCGAGAGTGTTACTTAACAGATAGCAGCATGTTGGTCTGCCTCGTGATCCCGTCTTTTTAAAAGTTGACCTTTCTTCTATTATTGGCTCGAAATGACACAAATTTGAAATATGTTTGGTCAAATTATTAGAAAAAATAATTCAGCAATACCATGCAATATTTCTGTATGCTTTTGGAATTAATATCAAGCACGTATGGAAAGCAAGGAGGGAGAGAGGGGATATGACTTGAAAAGAACTCTCAAGGTTTTGAAGTTGTGTTTCATTTGTATACGGATCATTTTATTGTGCATTTCATTTTGAACACCTGTAAGTACATTACTACTTTATCACGAAGTTTAGTTTGTAACTCTAACAATCGCTGTTTGTGACCATGTAAAATAAAATGTATTAATTAATCTAGGAACTCTTTGTTATCATGTATTTTCTGCTTGCCTGATATGCGTATTCAGTGCACTCAGAATAGCCAACGTAATATTAACTTTTGTTCGTTCGTGCATCAGCTGATACAGGATTTTGTAAATGGCACTTTGTTTTGTATACGTCAAGTTGCAGCTCACTGACTGTCATAATCTTGCCAAATTGTATGAGACTGACAATAGTGTGATGGTGAAGGAAGAGTCTTGATCATCACAAAAGATTCTTAGGTGAATGGATGATTATGACTGCATGGCTATTCAATATCTTGAATAGCTATGCTGTGTTCACTTGAAAAGCTATGCTGTTTATAATTTTCAAAATGAATTTCTGTTTCCTCTTTTACCTTATACAAATTACATTATTAAAATTGTGAAATAAATATTCACTGTGAGAAATGTTAAAGTCTAAGTTAATTTAAAAGGAGACCTCAAAATACTTTAGATTTACAAACAGAACATGAACTGCTATCTATCATGACCAAAGGAAAACACTTGGAAAAGTTCTTATAGAGATGTGATTAAAAGTGCCGTTACAAAGAATAAGCATAACAACAAAGCTGGTCCAGAGGTCCTGTAAAATTGCAAAATCCTGAGAGTTGAATATTTGTTTAGTAAATGTAAAATACAAATTCAAATCACAAATTGTAGATTTTTAAGATGTTTTAATTGATATTTACGAGTTCTGCCGGAACCAATACAAAACAGAAAAAAAGTATTTTACCATAAAACAACAGGAAATAAAATTAACTTCACAATATATCAGAGAATGCGATGTAAAAATTTCACAACATAACTTATAGCAGTTTTCAAAATAAAAAATATTTAGCTTAGTATGTTTTTCAGCCGAAAAACTAGTGTAGATTCAACAAATGCAGTGGGAATATTATAGCTTCTTATCATGAGAATGACCTTCAGCTGTTCATAGTATAGAGAGCATTTGAAGATGAAGGAAATGGCAGCATGACAAAATTAAGCATATTTCTACACCAAGGAGGTTTTTTTTAAAGTGTATCCTAACATAAGTATACCACTCAGAGTAATACTTAGTGTTTCATTGACCAACTGTTAAACCAAACGCACCTTTTCTACTATACGGCATGTGAGAAACTTATTTGTAAAACAAAATTTTGTTACAATGACAAATTGCGCTAGTAAATGGTAAGGATGGTTGCTACACAGTATCGTCACAGCCAGACATGTCTCACATTTGTGTTTAATGCGGTTTGCTTGCGTGGATGTACCAGTAGGGGCAATACTGTCCCTCCATTATTCATAGCTGCAAAACACCAAATTAGGTCTTAGTAGCAGTGCGAGCCATAAAGCCAAGTTCAGTGACACGCTGCAGTAACACGCAGCATGCCCTGATGGTGCATCGGACAAACCTTTGCCGAGCTGGATGAGTTTAAGAAAGGCTGCATTGTTGGCCTCCGAGAGGCAGGTAGGACATTTCGGCACATTGCTCGTCACTGCTACAATTTTTTCATTCAGCTGATAGACTGGTTTGTTTTGTGGTTGAGGGTGAATATGCCGACAAGCAGAACACCACCCAGTAATATTAGCACAAAAAAAAAGTGATAGATCAAAAACCTAGCAACAGTTTTGGAAAGGTAAAAATACTAAGGCTTACTAAACTAAGAAGTGTTCAAGTTCAGGGAAAGCCACGTTTTTATTCCATAGTACACTACGACACTGGTTTTAAATCATTGTTTTTTATTTACATTGTTATTTATTTAAAGTGACATGCATAAAAGTTTTCTTCTTTATTTTTGTTTAATTATTTTTTTGTGTTATCAGGTTATACACAGAGGAATGCTGTGGATAATAAAAACAAACACAGTAAATCAGTAAAATTACTATTCACAACTATATCTGAAAAACTTAAATTCGTGAGTACATTATACTCAACAGTGTTGATAATAATCAGTTTATTATTAGCCTACTTTCCAAAGTAAAGATCGGCTTATGAGATGACTTCCTTGTCTGCGTACGTATGACCAGGGTCGGATTTCTTACGTTGCCGCCTGTGGGCCTGTGAAAAGTGCCGCGCCTTCCACATTCTGTTATCTTTTTTTAATTTTTTCTTCATAAATTATTTTTTAATCCTAAGCATTGAGACCAGGTGTGTCATCATGATTTAAATTACCACATTAATATGTTATTAATTAATTATTGAATTAAAAGGATAAACAAGTATTAGTTAAAAACAGGATAAAATTTATGTTATTGAATTAACTTGTTATAAAACTCTATAATTTACTATATTAAGCTTCGTAACGTTTTCGGAACATACACATCTTGGGATATAGATATTTATGAAATTTTTGTGCCGACATGTTGACAATATTAAAGTTTACATTATGTTTGTGGTTGCGAATTCAAGTCCTTCAGCAGCTTACAAATATGAAAATTTGTTCCAGAATGCAAGACGAGGGTTTCTTCTTTGTGGCAATGGTAAAAATGTTGAATTTGTCTTGCTTTTGCATATTAAGATTATCTCAGAACGTTTTGGTGAAAATTTTCAAGCAAAATGTTTGCATATGTGTTGGATATTGATTTTGTGTCAGCCCCAATTGTATACTTTACAATGGTGTATTATTTGTTGTCATTAATAGCTGAAGGTACGCGCTGCACATTCTAGTGTTTAGTCTAGTTAGTCACCATTATTTTCTGTACGAATGTTGGCAGGCTCATTCATCTTGATATATCGATAGCTTAATACAGAAGCCATATTCCATCTATATCCATGTATGTAATGTCCAGGCTCCTTATTCGCTCCTAAAATGGGGTGATGGCGAGGCAATACGTCCAGAAAATTCTGTGACCTGTGCGTTCCTTTTCCTGGTGCAGCTTGACAACCCTATTCTAAACCCAACTAAATTCTCAGCATTATACCCGGCTTCACACAGTGCAGGTATCTTTGGCCTGTCTTCGTGGTGTCAACATGCTTCCTTGGCCAGCAAGGTCCCCAAACCTCTTGCCTATCGAGAACGTTTGGGACCATATTAAACCGCATCTTTGGCCAGCGGAAATTACGGTGGATTTGGAGGGTCAGTTGCGCCAGCTGTGGAATGATCTTGGTAGGAAAACATCTGACGTCTGTATGCCTCTATGTCCGACCGTATTGCCACCTCTCCATACTACAGATGGTCCAACACCATACTGAGTGCATCCTGCAAGTGTTGGTCCCCTACAATACATGCTTGGTGTTGTTTATTATTTTGATGTTTTCTGGATGTATACTATCACATTCTGTGCCACTTATGTGCCCCTGCAATGGCACCTACAGGATAATAATTTTTTTTTTTGCAAATTGGTGTACTTTTGGTTAATTATTGTAAACGACAGTTTATCGGTATTGTACTACTGAATATCAAAAGGGGATTGCTGTGGGATGTGGACTTAAAGGATATTATCCCTTCCTCTACCCAAATAATATAATAATTTATCTCCAAATAAGAAGTTAATTACAGTATCCACCTGCAACTCTTCTCTAAGTGTATAGATAATTTCATTACAAATACCAACACAAAAGATATCTGGGGTTCGCGGTGGTGTCATTGTCAACTTGCCTCCCACCAAGGCGAACCTGGTTCGATTCCTGGCGGGGTTGCTTCCGAATATTTTGCATGTGGGAATTGGCCGGACAATGTCACTGGTCGGAGATCTCCCATTTATCCTGCCCTTGCATTCTGGAGCTGCATCCCCATCAGATTTGGGCAAATCTTTCCACTCCACTCTCCACAAAAATTATCTGATCCTGTCTTCGGGATTATTTCTCTGTCCTTTATCTTGCCAGACCTGAGAGCGTGCTTTCCTCCCTCTTTTATACTCGGGTACAAATGAAGCATTATATCAATTTATTTAAGGACTTGTAAGATGTTCATAATGGTTAAATATTTCTGTTTCTCTTAAATTTCCAACAAAATCATACAGAAAACTTGTTAATAGCGTCTTGCCCTAAATCTATGTTTACTGACTGCAGTTTAATGCTTACAGCATTGAAAATGTGCTTTTTAAGTTTCTTACAATTCCTCTGAGAGTTTTAATGTGACGAAGGTACATTTAAATAAGGTAAATATTTTTTTTAAATATAAAAGCATGGATTTGTTGATGAAATAGCGGAGCTTAACAGCTGTCTTCAGCACTGGTGAGGGTAAAGTGAAGTGCAGGTGGAGGAGAGGAGGAATGCATCAGTGGGAGAAACGGGAGTACCATGAGAACCCTCAAGCCAACTGCAACGTTCGGCACGTTTCCCACGTGCTAAGATCTAGTATTGACTCCGCCTTAGTGGAAGGTAAGTGATCTAGTCATTACACCACTGCATCCTCAAAATTGTTATATAACTAAATTTAAACATATTTCATGTCATCATTCCAGCACGTAATTTTGAAATTGCTATAGGCAAACCATAAGGAAATGTTGGGGACATGCTTAGACAGGTACATTGAAACCTCTATTATTCGTTTATCGTGGGATCTACTGAAAAAAACTCAGCATGCGGGAAAACTCAACATGTGGACCACTCTCCTCAAAAAGTAAAACCTAACGTCAAAAAAAAAAACTTTATTTTCATCCTTAGGTATAGTGAGTTGATTGTCTGTAATGAACAGTGGGTATATCTTAAATACTGGATGAAAAAACAAATCTCATTCACTTAATACAACGGAACTAGTGTTACCAACTCCAATTTTGAAAATCTGCCGAATGTTTACATAAAATTCACTAAATGTCTGCCAAATGTAGAAACAGTGGCAAAAATCAAACAAAATTTATTAAAAACAATGATTTAAAATAGAAACGTGCTAAAAATTGTTAAATTTAAAGTACAGTAATAAATTACATAGTTTCATCATAATAATGCTGAATTTTTATTTTTTACTCTATTTTGGAGGCAAATTTAACACAATTTTTTGAGTTTCACATGTAAAAATCCAATTTTTTTAAATTATATTTTACTCCGCTAAAATTTTTGTTATCCGCTAAAATGTATATTTGTCCACTAAATGTTTTTAAATTTTGCCAATTTAAACGGAAAGTCTGCTAAGTTGACAACACTTGCCACCTTGTATGACAGTTGATATCACTGCATTACTCTTAAAAAAGTTACGAGCGTAATTTTATCTTAACAGAATTAGTCCGTGAAAACATACTGTGCCCCTTTAATGCTTGTAATTTACATGGTTATTTACAGTACTGACCTAAAAATTATTACGTTTCCTTTGTGGAACCAGAGTAAAGTTCAAATCCGTTCCTTCCATTATGTATTTTGGTTCTGGTCTGTACCACATCCATTATACATACGTATTTTATAGCGCAAATTTTTGTTTACTGACTTGAAACAAAGAAGTGCGTGCAATTATTGTTTTACCTGTTTTTCAACGCGAGTAATTTAAAACAAATAGTGATTGAATCATAAAAAATAAATTACATAGTTGTTAACAATTGCAACGTTTGACGACAACTAGTTGTGTACACTAGCATTTGAGGTTAGGGCGTGTCTGTTTACCTGCTCGTGGCGCTACTGAATTTTGGTAGTACATAAAAGTCAGTCCTCCCCCATCATTCTTTGTGGACCACTTTTCTCTGTCATTTGGATACAGGTTAGCTACCAGCAACAGCTTTTTTTTCACCAATACTTATATTTCTTTTATTTCTAAATTTTATGGCTATGAGTAGTTTCCTTTAAGTGAAATGCAGTGTTTTAAGTTAATTAGGTAATTGTATGTTTTTACGACAATAAATAGGTTTTTGTTTGGGCTCAAATAAAATTAATGTAAGTTCTTTTTATAATCTTAATTTTTATAGCTCTCAATAGTTGTAATTGTATTACCTATGTACTAAATTATTTGTCCTAATTTACTGTCAAGTGTGTTCATTTCCATTTTAATATCTGGACGCACACAGCTACTTCGCACACCGTGATTAGTTTTTAGCACCAGTAAAATATCTTTTAATCATAAATCACAAATGCCACACCTTTATGTGGTGCAATAATCAAAACTTTTGTTGGAACTGAAAACAAACTACTATCACTCAGCAGCTACTAGCGGAGAAAAACTTAAAAACCCAAAAATCAGCAAAGATCTACTAGAAACCAGTTTCTGTTCCCTGATAAATATGAACTGGAAGCTGGCACTAGTGGGTATGGAGGCAACAAGGAATTTTATTAACATCATAAAACAATGAACTCCTAAACACTTACCAGTCACTTTATTTGTATTTATTTTAGAATTGATAAACATTTTACTCTAGCACACAGCTATATAAAGAACACTGAAACATTCTTGGTATTTTGTTAGCCATGTTATATCGTCCCCTTATAAAGTGTCGCTCTGGGCCAGGCCTAGTCGGTCTAATGGGAAATCCGGCCCTGTGTATGACTGCTGTGTACATATTCTCCCCTAAAACTTTTGAATACGTGAACATAATTTCATAAAACTCAGTATACTTTAGAAATTACAAAGAAAATCCAACTTTTATAGTTTTTGCACACACTGGATTGCTTATTTTCAAAATGAAGACTATTTTAAAATGTAGGGTGTATTGAAAACAACCAATTCAGTCACTATGTTGATAATGCACTATGCATGAATTGTAAGTAAAAAAGGAATACAGTTGTTAATCCGCCGTTTCGGAAGATAGTAACACAAAAATATTGTTATATCTCGGAAAGTACTCTCGACTACAAAGAAAATACTCTCAACTCAATATCTCACAATAAATGGCTGTCACTTGCTATTTGCAATTAATCCATTTTTTTCCATACAATTTACAATCACCTCAAAGAAATTAATGTAATCAAATTAATAAAATCAGTTCCAGTAAACAGTGAATCAATACCCATTGTATTGTTTTACAAATTATTTGTCCATATTTGGCAGTTTAATATTTACAATAAAGTCAGCATCACACATTCATACAGTCTCACCTTAATTCAGTCCACATTCCACCAGTCCGGAATGTTCTAGAGATCTCAAGAGTGCCATCAAGCACAGCAGCCCTCTATTCGTTGGGTATTGTGCTCTCTCGTCCGTCACACCACAGACGCGCTCGTCTANCTCTATTCGTTGGGTATTGTGCTCTCTCGTCCGTCACACCACAGACGCGCTCGTCTACAGTTGTCTCGCACCCTCTGTCCTCTCTGCTGTCGTCTCATGCTGCACCATTCTTCTCCTGAATACCGCACTTCAGCCAGACGGCTGTCATCAAGTGTGACGATCCTCCGGCTGCAATGGTATTTATAGACAGTGCCGGCTCTTGTCCAAAACCTTCTTCACATTCAGTGTTACGCCGAGGAAAATGATTACCAGAAAATCGTTGCTCATCTTCTCAAGTTGTTGACTCGTCCAGTAGGGGCGAGGAGGGGCTGTGACACCAGCCAGGTCAGCAGTCAATCATTCCCCTGGCCACCGAGCAACAGAGTGGTGATTGGGAAGGTCGAGGTGGGTCACTCCCCACAGCGCAGGGACTATGCATAACCAGGTAACACTGCACTCACAAAAAGTACAAATTTTCAAGTGACGTCTGCCAGTACTTCCCACTGGGCTACCTCCGGCAGACTAGGTTTATTCGTCTCTCTATGTCGATAAGTTTCAATGGCCGAAATTTCAAAAGTCCTCATACAGTTTCATTTTATTCTCAAAAAGTACACTTTTTCAAGTGCCGTCTGCCAGTACTTCCCACTGGGTATGGGGTGACAGACATTGTTTTTCGTTATATTCGTGTCTTGTAGTACCTCCTATCCAAGTTTCAGCTTTCCGTAAATACTTGCAATTTTGACGAATTTTCGAAATTTTAAACATCTGCCATATCTTAACCCAGCCGCTTTGAGGCGGCAGACTAGCAGAAATGGATCTAGACTAGTAAGTCCCATTATCTTCTATATTTAAAAAATCTCTGCCTTTTACGACCACTTTTCAAAGCTGGCTCCTGGACTATTATGAAATAATTAATGTTATTGTTATATTTGAACAACGGTTAGTGTTTTTGTAGCATTATTGTGTAGTAATCGTGTAATTCATTGTCACAATTTGTCAGGTGATGTTTTATTGACCAAAATGGCGCACAAAAGTTCACTTATCACTACTCTTGCAATATGAAAAACTTTCAACTTTCTCTAGGTCACTAGTTTTATGGATAAGCTTTGATATATTTTCTTCCACCTTTCTAATGAAAAATTTATAACGAATCGTCCAAATATACTTGACACCCTTGTGCTACAGATATCTGTTTTAAATATTTCTGTTCTGCGAGGTTAAATGTTCATTAAAATAAATACCATATGAGGTGAATATATGAACGGTGAAGAAGATTTTTGTGTTTACACTTAATTGTGATACATTTCTTTTGACTGATTTCCCGTTTTCTTTCTGTGAACTTTGTATTTATTGGGGTGAAAGTTGTTGTAAGAAATTTTTGCTTGTTTTCAAGTTAAATATTTGTGGAATGTGATCTTATTTTGAAATAAGTCTTCTAGTTTGGACTGGCTTAACTTGTATTTCCATTTTATTTGTGCTTTTAACGTAATTCTTCACTTTGGAATTATTTGCACATGCTGTATGAATCCCTAATTTACAAACTCCATCACATCCCAGCAAATAAGTTTTGGAAGCTGATTCTGGCTATATATACAAGTTGTTCGGAAATTAAATGCCCAAACTGCAGGAGGTGACTTCTTATGAAAAATAAAGTCTAAAATATACAGGACACCATATGCCTAAACGGAATATTAAAGGCGGCAGCCTATGAAAATTGGGTTTTGAAAACGTATTTTTTGCAGAATGCCTTCTACAACCCTTACAAAGTTCGCAGCAAAAGGAGACGTATGCTTCCTATGTTGCAGAGATACATACACAATGCTGGTCATCCTCTGTCTGTGCGCACGGTTTGGCTTACGGAAGTGATACGTCAACACATCAACGACGTGACCTCCACTAGTACACGCTCCATAATGCGCCAAATGGGCGTGTCCCATTCATCCGTGTGGGACATACTGTGGGTAAATCACTGCCATCCCTACCGCTGGCAGAAAGTACATGGCATTCAGCAAAAATACGTTTTCAAAACCTTTTTTTCAGTCTCAGATCTCCTTTAATATTCTGTTTAGCTATATGGTGTCGTTTATATGTTTGACTTTATTTTTCATAAGGAATCACCTCCCGCAGTTTAGGTGTTAAATTTCTCAACACGCTCTATGTGTGTGTATATATATATACATATATA
>NQII01011246.1:12905-43440 GCA_002778355.1 Clitarchus hookeri
GTATTCAGTTTTTTCTTTTCAGGAGGATCAGAGTAAATATTTCTGGTTCCATCACACATGACACATTTGTACGTGAAGCAGCTGATAAGTCCTTTTGTTTTCTCAGATATAGGTGTGTATATTGTCCTGCTGTACATTTCTTGTAATGCGGTGTCAATTTATTGTACGGTTTGGTGAAATACATAAGTTCAACAATTCGGCGTCCTTCAATTCGGACTACTTTGGAAGGATCACTGGTGCTGGATTCAACAATAAGATCGGAAAGATATTCATTACTGCAAAAAAAAATGGATTACACACCATTGAACACCGAAAAGAAACACTATGGACGAAAATTACTTTAAAAACCACCATGGTTTGATCTATGTCCAGTACACATTTAAAGTGTGTCTATATTCCTGCTACGTAATTATGCAAATACCGTTTACTTTTGATAGCACTGAAGATGTTCATCAGTGCAAGCTCTGACAAAAATAGTTACAACTCTTCGCCACAGTAAAAATATTTAAATTTAAGAATAATAAAACAAAACAAGAAGTTAACAGGAACGATGTAAACAAGTTACATATTTCGTTTTAAATAGGGAGACATTATTTTCTGAAATTATTGATTCTTCCACCACCTTCCTCCCCCACCATAAGAAAACTCTTACCAGTCCATTAAATGTTCACATGGAGGCGTAGGAGCTCTTGGAGGTGTAACGTTTCTTTGTGGACGTCTCGAATAGGTTTTGCGAGGGGGAGCTTCATGGCGCGAGGGCCTCATCTGTCTAACAGGTATTCCATTCGAAGACCCACACTCATTCCTAGAACAATATATTTAAAACGCATTTAAAAAATGAACTTACATACATGTCATGCATATTATAATATGTAATACATGCCGTAATTACGGACATAAATATTAGAACACTTTCATTTCTAAATCGGCCAACGGCATAATGTGCCATGTAACTAAAAATGTGGACTGAAACATTATCGTAAACGTACTTCTTTTACATAATGTGGATAGCAGTGATGTGTAATAAGCAGACCGTAAGTAATATGAATTTATATGTATAGTATTTGCGTACATGCCGAAGAATCACATATATGGGATCTATATATTAGGTGATTTATATATTTATCGATTTATTATTTTAGTTTTAATATTTATTTTTTAAATAATATTTATGATTATTAGTCCTAATTTATTTAGAATTTTATTAGGTTGGGATGGTTTGGGTTTAGTTTCTTATTGTTTGGTTATTTATTATCAAAACTATACAAACACAAAATTGCTTACCTTTTGTTATTTTTGCAAGCTGTAATGCGGGACGAATGAGGTGTAATTGGTTTCTGAGAAGAGTGGCCCTTTGTTGGTGTCCGTACGATTTCCTAAAGTTCTTTTCCAGAAAGATGATCATCATTAGCAGTGGAAATGGCATTAGTGATAACGTTCTCCCTGTAATCATGAAACCAGGTTTCCAGTAATCAGCATTTTACTATAAGGCATTAAGCATTATTATTTGCAAAAAAATTTTGGTAATGGGCTGAGTGTCTTTGTGGTCACTTAACAGTTTTAAAATAAACCTCTTTTTATAGTAAACAGCATGTGAATGGGATTAATAATTAGCCAAAACAGATCCAAGATTTCCAGCATGTGGTGTCAGTATTTGTTTAAAAAAAATAAATTCTATGTGGTAAAAGAAAGAGTTTACATTGTTTATAAGCATATTTACGGTCACAAAAACCTTCCTTTCCGAAGTATACTATTAATGTACGTATACGGCATAATGATTAGCTTTATTTATAAACGACTGAGATGGTCTATTTATTTTTATAATACCAACATTAGGATGTCACGGCAATCCAAAGAATTTAATTTTGATGGCTACATACTTTTCAATCGATGTTCTCTTCTCAATTTTCTTTGCTTGAAGCATTTTATTATGTAAAGAGCATTTGGTTTTCTTCTTGCTTCTTGACGGACACATTCTAGTCTTTGGAATTTTTTAAACGATATTCACGATTATGCAATAACACGCAACCCTAAATCACTCTGTACCGTTAAAATTACCTCTGCTTGGTACACAACAGCATCGGTGGTTACATGAGATGAAGCAGTGTCAGCGCACACGTATCCCCGGTGCCGCTGCGACGCCGCTTTGTAGTACTATGCTGTCAATCGGCCAATGCACTCATGCAGTTATTTGCCATAGCTGTGAGATAACCCTCATGGGCTTGACAATGTTTTCAGATTTAGAACACTTCATATAAGATGTGGAGAAGCATACCGAGTTTTAAGAAAAATGCCTTCGAAGAATTCCACAAACGTATCAAAAAGCAAAGCTTGTGGATTTCCATTTGCAGACAGTTTTGCAAAGGACCTGATGAATAGAAAAAAAAAACCTTTTGAGTAAATCTATTAGCATTTTACATTGTTGAAGTTTATGAGTGCATAACACTTACACAAGAATATGTGACTTAAATATAACAAAAACCTAAACGTGAAAAAGACACATCGTTACTGTTATATCGTTTTGACTTTCCTAATAAATATCACAAAACTACGTAGTTTGATTTTTATTTAATAATTATAAATTGTTTACATGAATAAAATAACCTATTTTATCCGATTGAGTTTTAAACTAAAAAATAAACAACTCTATTTTTTTTACTGTTTAAATAGGGCTATCAGTCATTATATTTTAATAATAAAAATTAATTTAAAACAATTGTTTATTGGTGGTGATGAAAAAAGTAAAAGGCAACTGTCGTTACACAACCGACATCAGCCTGCATGTTTTTTTAAATTTTTTTTTATTTAGCTGTATTGAAGAACCTTACTGATTATTTATTACAAACATTGCATACTCGCTGTATCTTTGAGGTTTTTCAGTAAAAGCATGCATTATACGTCATCAATATCTATAATAAACTTGTGTACAAGGTACGCAATAATTAATCATATTATTAGATACTGCTTGCCGATCTCCTTTGTAGGAATAGTTCAGCCTGCGCAGTATTTGTGCGCAGTATGTGACCAGATGTGTAAAAAATTAGCAACTGCTTTGCTGTTAAATTCATATGACAAAAATATAGACTGCGTAAAATTTACGCCATAACCAAAAATTATGTTTTCCAAAACGAGTGCTGTAAACTTGACGAACATTTATAAATAGTGTTGCATGTGTCAGCAGCGAATCGACACGCAACTCCGAATCAATCTTTGATTGTTCATTCGGCATAGTAATATTCGCTCCAATTACCTAAACTTTTATTGCAATTCTAGTAATCTGTATCACCACTCGTTATCTAAGAATACTGAGTTCAGATAGCTATTTAAGATTTTTTGTGTATGGGAGAAGTTGTAAAGTATATCTACATACTCGGATGTTTAGAATATTAAAAATTTATTTTTGTTTGAAAAAAAAAAATTTGCTATGCTTTGTACTTTCGGGATTGTCTTTCAAGAATGAAAATGCTATGTGAAATGCAAATGCAAAATGCAAAATGAAAATGCAAAAATGTTTATAAACCTAACAAAAAAAAAAAAAAATTATAAATAGTGCAATTCCTTCCTGAGTAATTTTTGTATAGAGACATTAGCTGAAGAAGGGCTGGTTAGAGTTGTTATTGTCAGTCGTCATTACGTTTCCAAGAACTGCTAGGCTCCTCGCCACGCCACGGGTTACAGGCAACTACCCACCCTCTCCCCCTCCACAAACCACCAACACTCCGGGAATACCGAAACTCGTTCTCGCTGTTTGCTCCCTGTGCACTCTCGGCCAGCCCCTCCTCTCCCCACCACGGGGGAATGCTTACACGCAAGTCCTTCACCGAGTTCGGACAGTGGCCACAGAGTGAAGAGGGCACCACTTTCCACTAGCCTTATTGCTAAAAACCGGTTTTGCTCTTATATTTCCACCAGCTATTATTTTTACTAGATACTCAGGTCGCTAATTGAATCTATGTGTATTCCCTCGTGATTTGCCGTATTTAGTTTATTTGTGCTCCCTTTCATTTGTCTTCAGTAGTAATTCCAAATGCGCGTCGAGATTTCAAATTTCGAGAAGTACAGAAAGGAACCGTTTTCGGTGGGTTACAAATGAAAAACAAAAAAAATAAGGCACTTTAAAGAATAGAATACAATCAAGTTAGTTTTAAAAATGGATGTTTCACACGTGAAATTATCCTCAGATCATGGAGTAACTGCAAATAAATTGACAATAAAATATTAATTATTCTTTAACAGCATATTTAACAAACAAATAACTGAACTTGAAAGTACTTAGTTATGATCTTATAGTGTACTAACTAAAGATCGAGAACGAAAATACACAATAATGAGCAAATATATTAAGGATACTGCCCCCTTAAGACTTTCCTTAGTTATGGATTCCGGTTCTAATGCCCTCGCTGTATATGAGGTGTTTAGCTCTTCCTAACTATGTTTCAAATTTTACTGAGATTAAAGCTGATTTGTCAGTCACTAGACTAACAGTTCAAACGTTTTTAATTACCAGTATTTTAAATATTAGTTGAAGTTCCGACTCACATATTGTTTAAATTAGGCAAGAGAATTTATGTTGCACCCTATTGGTTACGTTCGGGAATTTCTTTTATCACCCTTCCAGTTTACATCTTTTGAAGACACTGATCAGGAGGCGGCGATAATAATACATTTTTTAAGTTGGTTCTCTTCCTTACATTTATTTACTTCTTTTCGGCTTAAATTTTGCATTGTATCCTGACAATGTAACTACAAACAAATACCTTATTATTTAATTAATTTTTACAATAATTAATAATGTGGATTAATTATAAATATTTTAAATCATTCTACAATATATATTACTTTGAAAATTTGTTTTAAAATTTTTAATGCTTTCTTCCACTTGTAGAAGAATGTTTAATTCATTCCATTGTGTTGAATGAGGAATATGCGTATGGCTTTCTTTTCATATAATTTACCATGTAAATAATTCTAAAGTACTTCCCTACAATTTCAAGGAAACTGTTTGAGGCCATGTGTGGCATATTTTGTCTTTAAGTAATTTTGTAACAATTCAAACTTTTATAGTTTTATCTGAACATGAACATCTCATTTAAGAACATATTAAAATGTCACTAATATGCAAAGCCTATTGATTAATTGAACACATAAAAGCCACGAGAGCTGTAAGGTCTGTTAACGTTTGTAATCTGATATATGTTTCATTATATGAATTAAACTCTGTATTGCCCTTCGAGACGTTAAATTGATAAAAAGCAATACAATTGCAAGTCAGATAGTATACTGTAGTTTACTTAAATTTCAAGTAAGCACACTAATATTAAATACGTTCTTTTCGTCATTGGTGATCAGGATTAAAATTCGTGCAGTTTTATTTTAAATATTTTATTTTAAACAATTATAATTTTTTTGTTATTCCAAACAGTGGCTTATATTGTACCTGCAAGTGCATTAATTAGAGAAGTAAAATAAGACGTAAGCCTGTCTGTAGTTAGTTCCGAATTTAACACAGGTCTACTTATATAAAGTAATGATGCTAAGAAAAAAATAATCGATGTAGAAATTAAAGAAAACTTTTCCACTATATAAAAACTGCAGTGATTTCCGTTGGAAATATAATCGAATCTCATACTTAAATAGTTTATCGCATTTTGCAGGAGTTGTTAAAAACGCTGAACGATTGCATCTTTCTGTTTGAATAAACCGGAAACAGCGTCATTGAAGATGTCAATCACTGTAAGTTATTTCGATTGTCTTGTTCGTGAGTTCTTTGTTCTGCGTCTCTCGTTGGAATCCTGCCAGACGATACCACTGGTTGGCGGGTTCTCCCGGGGAATTCCTGCTTTCCCTCGCCGTTGTATTCCGTCACTGCTCCATCCTAACCTTGCTTCACCCTCATCGACTCTCAAGATTACGATGTTAAGAGCCGCCCAACCATTCAATCCACTCTTTGATGTATCTGGGTCATGCATTCATAATTATTTTTATCATTTTTGTTAAAAACATTAATACTTTCAGATACTAATTGGCATGGCAAAAATATGAAAAAATCTGAAATGAATTATGTAACACCAAAACCATATTTTGGGAATTAAATTTATATAATAAGCATCACTCAACACATCACATAAATTTTTGTTTAATATTTGAGTAACAATAATTAAAGTATACAGTACAAATAAAAATCGTAATTTGATGCGCTGACTAAATGCGTACTATGTAATTTGTTTTTGATCTTTTAAAGCGATCTCAACAGCTGAATGTGAATATAAATATATGTGCTGTATTTTAATTGTTTTATAGTTCAACATTCTTTCTTACTTAAGAACGTTGATGTTTCATTAACTGACAAGGAAAGCTATAAAATTTACGTCGAGTAAACCTGGCTCTTAATCGCATCATCGGCCGAAGTAAAAGGAGATTTTATCAAAGTTCTATCAGTAACACAAGGAAATTTTCTCGCGGATCTCCCGTTTCCCCCGCACTTGCATTCCGCTAGTGTATTTTCACCTCTCTTCACTCTTAAAGACCGCCCAAACTTCTCCACTCCATGATAGTAACAAATTTATGTTCTTTACAATTTAAAGTTTAATAGTGATAGTTTATAAATAGAAGTAATCATGTCCATTGCAATATTTATTTTGCAAGCGGATATTACAGATGGATACAAATGAGAAGTAAAATAAGATTCAAAGCACTGATTTGAAAATTGCTGAGTAACCATTAACAGCCCATAGTATATCTAACAGTAGGTTGAATGAGATGTGTAAAATAAAATATTTAGCACTAAGATATTGGCCCGTCTATTCCAAGAAATACAGTTGAGTAATACCATATCAAATTGACCAAATTGTAACATAGTAAAAAACATTTGGTAGATTTCAGTTAGGATGCTGACGAAAATCAGTATTTTACTTATTCTTTCACTCGCAACAACGCGTAAATATGTTAATAAATAACCAATTTTGAAAAGTTTATTAAAGAACTGTTAGTGGTAAGTAGTTGAATAGAACAGTGTGGTGAAGTCTGGAACAAGAGTACAGGGGAACAGTACGGGAGCCTACTGGCCATCATGTTGTGACGTCACTAGACCGCCATTTTGGACTTGGGTGGTCTTGACCTTGACCTCACATCCGTCACCATGACTCCGTGTCCATGAACTTGGATAATGTTGAAACCAAAGAAATCGCGAAATACCTCAAAAATAAAATTAAAATTCCTTTAGAAATCTTTTAAAAATTTACAGACATAAAAAAAATATAGATAAAAAAATATAATTTCCAGTACCAGTTCGGACTAGCGAGTAAATTTTAGTTTAGGTGCAAAGATGAAGTGTTCGCTTAATGGTATGCCTACGACCAACCTCCGACTTTGTCTTTCGTGGTACCACTGTTCACTCCAGCTGGACTGCCTATATCGTCGATCCTATTCGCAAACCTTTCAAATTAGGTCCTGGAAACTTGAAATGTACAGCATTACTATAAACTGAATTATCTCGATTTATCTATGGCATTGGCCATTTATAAGCCAATTTGACCAATATGTCCCAAAAATTGATGCTAGAGTAACATCCAAACTGACCAACCGACCACATGAAATGGTCATACCAAAAAACCATATGAACCGACCATACTTGCTAACCATACGAATCGGTCATGCCATGGAAACCAGGCGAAGAACCCATATGAGCCAACCATATAAGTCGTCAATACCAGTAAAATGTATGTACAATCCATAACAACTAATCTCAACAGCAAACCAGACGAAATGGCGATTCCAAAGGACCATTAAATCCGTCCAGGCCAGCCAACCAGACCAGCCAACGACTGAAACGGGACCCCAAGTCTAAATTCAACCAAGACTGACTCCATGCAAGGCTGAATCCACCCAAGATTGAATCCACCCAAGACTGACTCAACCCAAGACTGAATTTACACAAGATTGAATCCACCCAAAACTAACACTGCCAAAGACTGCTTGCTGCTAAGACCAACTCCTTCCAAACTGATAGGAACAATAGTAAAGACCATCCAACTGTAACGACAGACGATGACGACCAATCTCAAAAAAGTCGCCTAATACGAAAAGCGTTGCTAAACTCTTCGCAAAACCTTTTCAAAACATTTCAACCAGAGCTGACCATACCAAAGGCCCATAACATCTTACCAGACCAACTGATTAATTGTCAAACATATCTCGAAAACAGAACCTCATAATGAAATCTCAAAACGAAACTTCAAAACGAAACCTCAAAGCGAAACCATCAAATGAATCTTCATAAACTTAAAAATAAACTGCACAACCACAGCTGTTTTAGTACAGTTGCTACCATAACACTTATCGCTGTCTTAGAATAAGTGATTGACTTTAAGCTATGGCACTATAATTATTTTCAGAAATATGNTGATTAATTGTCAAACATATCTCGAAAACAGAACCTCATAATGAAATCTCAAAACGAAACTTCACAACGAAACCTTAAAGCGAAACCATCAAATGAATCTTCATAAACTTAAAAATAAACTGCACAACCAGAGCTGTTTTAGTACAGTTGCTACCATAACACTTATCGCTGTCTTAGAATAAGTGATTGACTTTAAGCTATGGCACTATAATTATTTTCAGAAATATGCTTGTGTAAAAGGTCTGAGAGTTTTTAACAATGTTCGAGGCATGCAAAGTTCATGGACCCCTACCACTCTGAAATCATTTTCCATAACACTCATTTATACTGCTTCAGGAGATTGGAACTAAAACGCATGGACCATTAGCCAAGCCCTTTACATGACAAAATCAGGCTGAAACCCCCTAAAACATGCTTGACTAGGAGGACAGAAATCCCACTATGGGAAGGACATACGACAATCCTAAGGATCTATCGAGGGATTGGGATTGATCGAAGGATTGCAAAGGATTGGTGAGGATTCGAGATGAGAAAACTGAGGGTTGGTGAGGAGTGTGGAGCATTGCTGAAAATTGATGAGGATTAGTGTGGAGGATTACAGAGGACTGCTTAGTATTTTTGAGGATTGGTGAGGATTGCTGAGGATTGTGGAGGAGGATTACTGAGGAATGGTGATGATTGGTGAAGATTGGTGAGTATTGGTAAGGATTGAAAAGGATAGCAGGGGAGGATTACTGGGAATTGGTGGGGATTGCAGCTGATTTCCGAGGACGATTACTGAAGTGAGAATTGCTAAGGATTGTGGAGGAGGATTGCTGAGGTTTGTGAAGAAGGATTGCTGATTGCTGAGGGGAACTGCTGAGGAGTAATGCGAAAGAGGATTGGTGAGGATTGCGGAGGGTTATGGAGGAAGGTGAAGGATTGGGATTGATCGAAGTATTGATGCCTGATAAGAGCACAGAAGATAACAATGACTATCAACCCAGCTGCCCTCGTGCATTCCATGTCTCAAGGCCTAGAACATCATTTTCTTCAGAGGTGAGGCACCAATGGTGGTATTTGTCTTCGGGGATACTACTGTCACATAATTTTTTTGAACCCTGTAAAATTCACATACTAGTTAAGCAAATTTATAATTCATATGGCATGCTCAAAGTCGTGTGTATTGATCATAAGTCCGTCTATGGTCGGCTGGAGGCCATTTTGTCCACCATGTTGGATGTTGGTGACTTTGACTTCGACCTTTGACCATGACCCTGGTAACTTTGACCTCGCAAATTTTAAAAATATAAAATACACCATTAAATCTATTGAAAACTAATTTCGTTTGTTAAGACTACATCATGTAAGAATTGAATTAATTAAAAAAATTGTCACTGGATCGCCATTTTAAAAAATAGCACCAAAATAAGAAATAAAACCCTTACATTATATCTCGAAACTACTCAACCAATTCTTGCCAGATTTCGCAAGTAAGTTAAACTATGCTAGGCAATGTAAATGTATGCAATTGGAAAATATTAGGTACATATTTTCAAAATGGTGCAATCACACATATTTTATATTTATTTAGCATATCTGCCACACTGTTAGACAAATATCGGACAAATTTTGAATGGTGAAAATATTATTATAAGCATGATACATACCAACACATGGAAACTTTTATTATTCCATTTTTTAAGATATTGTAGTGACACAGAAATAAATAAACAAAGTTTTTATATCAAGACTCGGGAAACCATTAACCAATTCCTACCAAATTTGGCAGACAAGAAGCACTACAGCAAACCATGTAAATTAATGTGTTTTGAGTGAGTCAGACATTAATTTTCAACATGTTGGCCATATAAAAATTAAAAATTGGTATATTATATATACAATACTACGAAACAAATTTCAGCTTAACCTAGTATGATGGCAGTATCTATTACAACCATCAAATCTGTGTATGCCAAGCCTTATCTCTCCACCATTTTGTAAGATGGCCCCACATGAAAAATACAGTTTTTGACATATCTCGGAAAAGAATCAACCGATTCCCACCATATTGGGCAAAAAGGATTTTCGAAATGATGGCAATGAAATACCACAAATATTAAAAATGCGAAAGTCTGTGTGTGTACATTTGTTACCACTCAACTCCATAACGGCTGAGCAGATTTTCATGAAATTTGGTATGTCGGTATTTTAGGTCCTGTAATAGGATAAAGGATAATTTTTATCCTGGTAACTTGTACATGTCCTGTGGAATAACAACAAAACATAATTCTGCAATGGCTGGGAACGTGACCAAACTCATCTCCATAAAAGCTTGACCGATTTTAATAAAATTTGGTATGCAGTTACTGTAGGTCCTGGAATAGTATATAGGCTACCTTGATGCGTGGCAGGTACATATGATAGGCATTGCACTTTTTACACACCCTGGGGGAATCACCCTCATGGCAGTCCTGACATATAAGAGCACACAGGGAAGAATCGAATTCGAGAGAAACAGGGTAAGTCCCGAGAAATAGCTGATATATGGCCCTCGACGAAGGAATCAGGGGAACCCCCTTCGAGAAATAATGCAGACCCAGCTCTACAGGAATCCCCGATATGCCAACCGCACCCTCCCTCCGCCCTAGTTGGATCACACAAGCAGCTGACGAGACACGAAATCCTGCACAAAAACCTGCGAGGTACAGAGGGGATTTCCCGATTTCTCTCTCTCGAAATTACTGGCAGCTAACTTGAATATAGCGGGAGACGAATTAAATTCACGAGGCAGCCGAGGCAGGGGGTCAGTTGTTCGCAGTCAGTTGTTCGTGGTCGTTCAGAGGCAGTTTTTCAGGGCAGTTGAATCTGCACCATCGGGAGAATCATCAGTCAGGCAGACATATCGCATGCAGAGAGGAGGCAGTCGGGTGAGTCAGTCGAAGGCCGGGTTCAGATCCCAGCAGAGTCAATTGTAGCCAGCAGAGACGGGAGTAGTTCGGCGGCACAGCCGCGAGACGAGTTAGGTGTTCCGCCGATATGGGAGGCGAAGGAGAGACTAGAGTAGGCAGTCGTGTGATGGAATAGTGCCGCGAAATTGAGTAAATTCCCAGAAACGAGTGGCAGCCCCATACCAAGAGGCGCCATTCCCGAGAAGACATAGTTGTGCCTCGGATGGCGACGAGGCAAGTAGTCAGTCATTCAGTAAGTAAATAGTGACATCACTGAGTAGAAAACCGAGGAACAGCCGAAACTTCATGTGTAAATGTCCGAGACAAACCAAGTAGAAGTTCCGAGAACTTATGAGTTCATTTCCGAAAACATAGTGGCAGTTTCCGAGGTGGGGAAGTCAGAAAGTCAGAACCGCGAGCCGGATCGTTGCGGACGTCGACACAGACGAGGAGACGCGCTATCCTATGAGTAATGCCAGCTGAGGTCGCAGACACACCCCAAGTCCCCGGGAAACCATCTCACACTTCCGAGAGAGTCAGCCAAAGCCACAGAAAGAAGCCAGCTGAGTACAGCAAGCTAATGAGAGCCAGTCCGAGGGCCTGAAAAACTACCAACGAAGACAACTCACCAAAAGCCACAGTCACAGATAAGAAGAAACGTATCCCTTCAAAGAACCTTCCCCGACGTATAGCATACCACCCACCAGCCCTTTAGCCCTACGACTTGCAGGGGGGCTCAGTCTCGCCAGAGTGTGTAAATACCTATGTTACCTTCGGACAAATTAAATACTGGTGTGTTAACAAACTGAGAATACGAGTATTTGTTTACCCCTGATGCAACAACCACAGGTGCCTTAGTCTGCACCAAAGAAAATTAACTATGTAACATACTAGCCATCTTCCTGTATAACTTGGGTGGCCTAGTAGCAAAAATTTAAAATGGCACCCAATATGGGGCATGTAACAGCATGGCAGGGCATGTTAAAGCATAGTTAAGTCTGTATAAATTGAAACAAGAACCATACTAAACCCAAGAGAAACAGTTTCCCCCTTAACGAGTTAGTCAGGTTAAAAGAGACTTCAGGGAGTCTATAATTAAACCCTGTGGCACCCAGTTCTCAACATAACACTACGAGTCACAATTAACGAAGCAGGCAACCTAGAAATTTTACGAATACAAGCAGGAGGAGCAAGTTCGAGAAAGTAAGACGGGAGAGCAAAGGGAGATTAGGAGAGGAATAGGCCACTGCCTACTGGATGGCGGGCAAGAAAAAGGGCAAGCATGGCGAGAGCCGAAGAGAGACGAGAGATCATGTGTGGGTGATATTAGTGAGGAGACCGAAGGGAGAACGAGGGAGCGAGAGACGAAGTGAGGTGCAGAAATTAGCGAGGCAGAAATTAGCGAACAGGAGCGGAAAAGTAGACGAGGAGCGGGCGAAAGCTGTAGCAGCGAAGGGAGTTCTGCGAAGAAAGGAGGTGACTTTCATTGGATGGTGGAATTGACGTGGGGTCAGGCGGTCGGGTAAATAAACGGCGCCGGCCGATTACAGTAACCGGAGCGCCGGTGAACAAAGAAAAAGAAGGAAACATTAAGTTACTAATTCAGTGGATNTCGGGTAAATAAACGGCGCCGGCCGATTACAGTAACCGGAGCGCCGGTGAACAAAGAAAAAGAAGGAAACATTAAGTTACTAATTCCGTGGATGGTGGATAGTAAAGCTTTCTGGAAAAGTATGTAAGTATTTTCGCCTGCCGTAAGACCACTCGGAGGAGCGGCAGAGAAAGGACAGGACATTAGTTTCACTTGATGGTACAGTGACTGTGAGATAGGGGCAAAAGCAAGATGCATCACAACCCCAGTGCTACCGCAGGCAGTGCCCAAAAATAATGCACACGAGTAAGCGCACTGGGAGTTAAAGGAGGTCTGAGTGTCGGCCGAAACTTAACGCATGCGGGTATAAACATGTAAAGAAGACGAAGCGAGAGGAAGTGGACGACGAAAAGTGTGGAGTAACGCGAACGGGAGATAAAGGAGGCCGAAACGCCAGCCGAAACAGAAGGGCGCGAGGATGAACGTGGGAAGAAGACATGCGAGAAGGCGAGACGAAGCGAGAGCGAAAACAGGCGAGTGAAGAAGAGAGTGCGAGCGAACGAAGGAACAAGAGCCAAAAAAGGAAGAGAAGGAAGATGGAAGGAGAATTGGCAACTATGCGTGAAGAAGCAGGGGAGAGAAAGTGGAGAAAAGAATAAAAATACATCGACAGAGAGTCAAACCCAGGAAACATCAGCGAGGCAAGGCAGTACCAGGAAACCACGGCCGACCCGGAAACGAGGTGGCGACAGTCCAGCAGTCCGGAGGTGTCAACTGAAAAAGAGGATGAGGAGGGACCACCCTCCCCCTGCAAGCTGTTCAGGTCCGCAGTTTGAGGCGAGGTGAGGCGACCTTTATCCAGACAGAAGTAAACAAAGCCAAGCGGGTCCAGGCCTGGCGACGCTGCTGGAACTGGGAAGAGACATGTGTACAGGCCCCGCGAGTCCAGGGGCTGTGAAGACATTCAACACAAGGTATAGTGTTTACTGCATAACCCTCCCAACCCCCTCCTCATACAGCAACAAGGGTGAGACAGTGCAGCAAATATATATTTTGTTTCTACCGAGTGTACTATGAAAGGATTATTTTCAGTAATTTCAGTACTGTAAGTGCTAAGTGTTGAGAGGCCTTCCGCTCAGTTGTCGAGGTCATTTTTACAGTGTGATTATGTTTGCAAACACACGCAGTAAGACCACTCAGAAGTCCGCGACAAAATATGAGGGACATCAGTCTCGTTTACCAGTGTTCAATTCATCAGTCGCACTGTTTACCAGTGTTTACTTTTTGTTTACCGCTAGGTTTGCGTGTTGTTATTTTATTGTCTACCGATGTTTGTATATTGATTAACAGTTGTTTACTGCCAGGTTTGCTTGTTGTTAAGTGAGGGATATTAGTTCTGTTTGTGTTAGGATTAGAGATTTAGGCCATCAGCCATTGTAAACTATTTGTTAGTGTAATATGTGTGAGAATTAGAGATTTAGGCCCTCAGCCGAGATAAGAATATTTGAGTTTTTGCCGCCAGACTCAGTGTGTGTAAAAGGCCGCCAGGATCAAAGTATTTGATTCTTTCCGCCCGCAGTAAGACCGCTCGTAGTAGTGGCAAAGAGGCAGCTATTTTTTGTTGAGAGGCCTACCCGCCCTCATAAATAAAGTGTACTTACTTTGCTGCCACGGTTAGTGTTGTTTTGTTTATCTTTGCCCCGTCAAACTGCTCGTTAGGCTGCAGGAGGAGCTAAAGATAACAAATGCCAGTAACAAATACCAGTAAGAAATACAGTAAAATAACACCCTGTCACTACACAGGTAATGGCCGAGAGATGAGTGCGGCAAACCGAGAATAATGTGTAATTAACCAATGTAAATTTGTAGTAGTAATTTTAGAGAAGTGTGAAATGTAACCAGGGTTTACTGTGTTAGTACCTAATGTCAATTTGCGAGATTCTCAGACAACCCTCTCCCTTAGAGTCGTTGAAGGGAGAAGCCATGAGACAAACCAGGTACGGAGAGGCAAACTACCTCTCAGCTGATAACCACCTCCCTCAATAGGTCAAAGCAGTAAGAGGGGAAAGAGGGGAACTACAGCTAGACTAGCACCAGCAGAAGGGAAAGTAGGAGTGGAGATAGCAGACCGCACACCAGACACGCGCCCGTAAAGAAGTGTATGAGTTGCCGGCGAACGCAGAGACATAGAGAAGTGAGCCAGACAGATTCAAAACCAATAACCAACACTGTTTACAGGATGTTCAGCAGCGAAGTTAGCCAGAGGGGATTGACACGTGGTAGGTACATGGGATAGGCATTTGCTGTTTACACACCCTGGGGGGAATCACCCTCGGGGCAGTCCCGATGTATAAGGGCACGAGGGGAAGAACCGAAGTCGAGAGAAACAGGGTAAATCCTGAGAAATAGTTGATATGTGGCCCTCGACGAAGGAATCAGGGGAGCCCCCTACAAGAATTAATGCAGACCCAGCTCTCTAGGAATCCCCGAGATGCCTACCGCACCCTCCCCCGCTCTCGTTGGAGAACACAAGCAGCTGACAAGACACGAAATCCTACACAAAAACGCGCAAGGTAAATAGGGGATTTCCCGTTTTCTCTCTCACGAAACTGCTGACAGCTAACTTGAATATAGCGGGAGATGAATTAAATTCACGAGGCAGCCGAGGAAGGGGGTTAGTTGTTCGCAGTTAGTTGTTCGTGGTAGTTCAGAGGCAGTTTTTCAGGGCAGTTGAATCCATGCTGTCAGGAGAATCATCAGTCAGGTAGACATATCTCACACAGAGAGGAGGCAGTCAGGTGAGTCAGTCGAAGGCCGGGTTCAGATCCTGGCAGAGTCAATTGTAGCCAACCAAGATGGGAGTAGTTCGGCGGCACAGCTGCGAGACAAGTTAGGTGTTCCGCCGATATGGGAGGCGAAGGAGACATGGGAGTAGGCAGTCGTGTGATAGGAACAGTGCTGACAACTTGAGTAAAGTCCAGGAAACGAGTGACAGCCCCATACCGACAGGTGCCATTCCCTGAGAAGACGTATTCGTGCGCCGGAAGGTGACGAGGGAAGTAGTCAGTCATTCAGTAAGTCAATAGTGATGTCACCGAGGAGAAAACCCAGGAACAGCCGAAACTTCATGTGTAAATGTCCGAGACAAACCAAGTAGAAGTGCCGAGAACTTATGAGTTCATTTCCGAAAACATAGTGGCAGTTTCCGAGGTGGGGAATTCAGAAACGCGAGCCGGATCGTTGCGGACGTCGACGCAGACGAGGTGATGCGCTGTCCTATGAGTAACGCCAGCCGAGATCCCAGATACACCCCAAGTCCCCGGGAAACCATCCCGGACTTCCAAGAGAGTCAGTCAAAGCCGCAGGAAGAAGCCAGCTGAGTACAGCTAGCCAACGAGAGCCAGTCCGAGGGCCTGAAAAAGGGCCACCCAACTCACCAGGCCTCACTACCAACGAAGACAACTCACCAAAAGCCGCAGTCACAGATAAGTAGAAACGTCTCCCTTCAAATAACC
This sequence comes from Clitarchus hookeri, assembly GCA_002778355.1. Classification (NCBI taxonomy): domain Eukaryota; kingdom Metazoa; phylum Arthropoda; class Insecta; order Phasmatodea; family Phasmatidae; genus Clitarchus; species Clitarchus hookeri. The sequence continues at coordinate 29,343 of NQII01011246.1, forward strand.
TTCCCCGATGCATAGCATACCACCCACCAGCCCTTCAGCCGTACGACTTGTAGGGGGGCTCAGTCACGCCAGTGTGTGTAAATACCTATGTTACCTTCAGACAAATAGAATACTGGTGTGTTAACAAACGGAGAATACGTGTATTTGTTTACCCCTAACACATCAATCACAGGTGCCCTTAGTCTGCACCAAAGAAAATTAACTATGTAACCTACTAGCCATCTTCCTGTATAACTCAGGTGGTCTAGTAGCAAAAACCTTTATCACAGAAAATTGTACGGTTCCTGCCATGGCTCGGAACGTGACCGAAATATTTTTTCTCTGGTGTCAGAGTTTATCAGGCCACCCCAAGACTTGTGAAATAGCTTAACGACTGCTATGAATCGATAAAAACCTAGACCGAATATTTAGCATACTCTCCGAAGCCAAGAAGCGCTCATATGTTATGCTACTGAACGGTCACCCATCAAAATGTGTGCCGCTGGGAATGTTGCTTAACTTTGGTGATTGATTAAGATTCCTCAGCATAGCGCAAAAAGTAGTACCTAGGTACACTTATTTCTAAAGCTACAACTTGATAAATATCGCGTTTTGATTTTCATACATCGATGCTGGAAAGCGGAAATGTGGTAACTACGTGATAGACGCACAGTTACACTCCAAAAACACTACCCTACTTCTTGGCTATCGGGTAAAAAGTATATCGTGCTTTTTAAGTTGCCATAATCAGTTAAAAACCTAGGCCAACATAGCATATTTTTATAATTCTGTTTAAACATAAATGAATTGTCTTTTCCCAATTTATTTATTAGTGTATCACTGTAAAACTCGATTGTACCCGGGTGAAGCCGGGCCCATTCGCTAGTACTTTGATATGTTTCTCATGCAGTACTGTTTGTGAAAATTGCAACAGCCAGAAATAATGGCCTGTATGATTCCAAACTCGGAAGTAGTGTAGAACAGTGTACCAGCAATAAGTGATTACGATTTTAGAGATATGGTATACACGTAAAACCAGCAGCTTCCTCTCTTGTGCGACCAGAAAGGTCCATGTTAAAAGTAAGAAATACAGTAAAATAACACCCTGTCACTACACAGGTAATGGCCGAGAGATGAGTGCGGCAAACCGAGAAGAATGTGTAATTAACCAATGTAAATTTGTAGTAGTAATTTTAGAGAAGTGTGAAATGTAACCAGGGTTTACTGTGTTAGTACCTAATGTCAATTTGCGAGATTCTCAGACCACCCCCTCCCTTAGAGTCGTTGAAGGGAGAAGCCATGAGACAAACCAGGTACGGAGAGGCAAACTACCTCTCAGTTGATAACCACCTCCCTCAATAGGTCAAAGCAGTAAGAGGGGAAAGAGGGGAACTACAGCTAGACTAGCACCTGCAGAAGGGAAAGTAGGAGTGGAGATAGCAGACCGCACACCAGACACGCGCCCGTAAAGAAGTGTATGAGTTGCCGGCGAACGCAGAGACATAGAGAAGTGAGCCAGACAGATTCAAAACCAATAACCAACACTGTTTACAGGATGTTCAGCAGCGAAGTTAGCCAGAGGGGATTGACACGTGGTAGGTACATGGGATAGGCATTTGCTGTTTACACACCCTGGGGGGAATCACCCTCGGGGCAGTCCCGATGTATAAGGGCACGAGGGGAAGAACCGAAGTCGAGAGAAACAGGGTAAATCCTGAGAAATAGTTGATATGTGGCCCTCGACGAAGGAATCAGGGGAGCCCCCTACAAGAATTAATGCAGACCCAGCTCTCTAGGAATCCCCGAGATGCCTACCGCACCCTCCCCCGCTCTCGTTGGAGAACACAAGCAGCTGACAAGACACGAAATCCTACACAAAAACGCGCAAGGTAAATAGGGGATTTCCCGTTTTCTCTCTCACGAAACTGCTGACAGCTAACTTGAATATAGCGGGAGATGAATTAAATTCACGAGGCAGCCGAGGAAGGGGGTTAGTTGTTCGCAGTTAGTTGTTCGTGGTAGTTCAGAGGCAGTTTTTCAGGGCAGTTGAATCCATGCTGTCAGGAGAATCATCAGTCAGGTAGACATATCTCACACAGAGAGGAGGCAGTCAGGTGAGTCAGTCGAAGGCCGGGTTCAGATCCTGGCAGAGTCAATTGTAGCCAACCAAGATGGGAGTAGTTCGGCGGCACAGCTGCGAGACAAGTTAGGTGTTCCGCCGATATGGGAGGCGAAGGAGACATGGGAGTAGGCAGTCGTGTGATAGGAACAGTGCTGACAACTTGAGTAAAGTCCAGGAAACGAGTGACAGCCCCATACCGACAGGTGCCATTCCCTGAGAAGACGTATTCGTGCGCCGGAAGGTGACGAGGGAAGTAGTCAGTCATTCAGTAAGTCAATAGTGATGTCACCGAGGAGAAAACCCAGGAACAGCCGAAACTTCATGTGTAAATGTCCGAGACAAACCAAGTAGAAGTGCCGAGAACTTATGAGTTCATTTCCGAAAACATAGTGGCAGTTTCCGAGGTGGGGAATTCAGAAACGCGAGCCGGATCGTTGCGGACGTCGACGCAGACGAGGTGATGCGCTGTCCTATGAGTAACGCCAGCCGAGATCCCAGATACACCCCAAGTCCCCGGGAAACCATCCCGGACTTCCAAGAGAGTCAGTCAAAGCCGCAGGAAGAAGCCAGCTGAGTACAGCTAGCCAACGAGAGCCAGTCCGAGGGCCTGAAAAAGGGCCACCCAACTCACCAGGCCTCACTACCAACGAAGACAACTCACCAAAAGCCGCAGTCACAGATAAGTAGAAACGTCTCCCTTCAAATAACCTTCCCCGATGCATAGCATACCACCCACCAGCCCTTCAGCCGTACGACTTGTAGGGGGGCTCAGTCACGCCAGTGTGTGTAAATACCTATGTTACCTTCAGACAAATAGAATACTGGTGTGTTAACAAACGGAGAATACGTGTATTTGTTTACCCCTAACACATCAATCACAGGTGCCCTTAGTCTGCACCAAAGAAAATTAACTATGTAACCTACTAGCCATCTTCCTGTATAACTCAGGTGGTCTAGTAGCAAAAACCTTTATCACAGAAAATTGTACGGTTCCTGCCATGGCTCGGAACGTGACCGAAATATTTTTTCTCTGGTGTCAGAGTTTATCAGGCCACCCCAAGACTTGTGAAATAGCTTAACGACTGCTATGAATCGATAAAAACCTAGACCGAATATTTAGCATACTCTCCGAAGCCAAGAAGCGCTCATATGTTATGCTACTGAACGGTCACCCATCAAAATGTGTGCCGCTGGGAATGTTGCTTAACTTTGGTGATTGATTAAGATTCCTCAGCATAGCGCAAAAAGTAGTACCTAGGTACACTTATTTCTAAAGCTACAACTTGATAAAAAATCGCGTTTTGATTTTCATACATCGATGCTGGAAAGCGGAAATGTGGTAACTACGTGATAGACGCACAGTTACACTCCAAAAACACTACCCTACTTCTTGGCTATCGGGTAAAAAGTATATCGTGCTTTTTAAGTTGCCATAATCAGTTAAAAACCTAGGCCAACATAGCATATTTTTATAATTCTGTTTAAACATAAATGAATTGTCTTTTCCCAATTTATTTATTAGTGTATCACTGTAAAACTCGATTGTTCCCGGGTGAAGCCGGGCCCATTCGCTAGTACTTTGATATGTTTCTCATGCAGTACTGTTTGTGAAAATTGCAACAGCCAGAAATAATGGCCTGTATGATTCCAAACTCGGAAGTAGTGTAGAACAGTGTACCAGCAATAAGTGATTACGATTTTAGAGATATGGTATACACGTAAAACCAGCAGCTTCCTCTCTTGTGCGACCAGAAAGGTCCATGTTAAAGCAAAGTTCAGTCAATGAAGATCAGTCAACGAAGTGAGATCAGGTGCCAGTATGCCTCGTCGATGTCAAAGGGCGCCATATCAGCATGTGAGTGAGTTCGAAAGGAGCAGAATGATTGGTGTCTGGTAAACGGGTTGGTCATATATTGACCTTTCGTCTCGCACAGGGCATGCTTCTACGACAGTGATGCGTGTGTGGCACCAGTGGATAGAAGAGGGAAGTATGCAGTGACTAGCAGGTACTGGACCATGCAATGTGACCACAGCATGAGTTGACTACCATCTTGTCCGCATGGCCGTAACAGTGTTCGCTCCACAATCGACCACTTCAATGGGCGTGTGCCTGTCTGCATCAACAGTTGGATGCTGTCTGCTGTGGGCTGGACTGGTAGCACCCATGCCATTTTTTCGGCTTACATTTTCCAGAAACCGCAAATGCCTCAGACTGCAATGGGCATGTGAGCGCCGTCGCTGGTATGCTGAGTGGCAAAATGTGTTTTCGGACGAGTCCTACTTCAACCTGTCCTACAGTGATGCCCGAATAAATGTAAGACACTGCGATGGTGACTGAAATATTCAAACCTGCAATATGAAGCAGCATAGTGGACAAACGTAAAGTTTGATGGTTTGGGGCACCATTGGATACAACATGCGATCTCTACTCCTTGGTATTGAGGGCAATCTGAACAGTAATCGCTAAATCAGGGAGGTTTTAGAGCCCGAGGTACTGCCCCTCCTTCAAGCGATTATGCATGCCATATTTCACCATATGTGGCGAGGAATTTGCAAGCCTTCTTCAATGAAGGACAGGTACCACTTCTTCCCTGACCTGCACGTTCGCCTGATATCTCGGCCATCGAATACGTTCCGGATATGGTTGGTCGGCGATTTGTTCGTCATGGACCTCCAGCAACCACTGTTGATGCTTTGTGGATGCGTTAACAAACCGCGTGGAGGGAGATTTCCCAGGAACAATTCCATGTCCTCTTTTATTCCATCTCACGATGTTTAGGGCCTCTGATTACAGCACATGGGTGCTTCACACAATACTGAATTCTCGAGAAAAGAGATCATGTACAGTCCTAAAATCCTAATAAATTGTCATTTACCTAATATGTGATATAAAGTTAAATTTCAAATACACGCACCCTTAGTGTTACTTTTTTCAAAAATGTTAGCATATCCACTAAACAATAAAACAAAGTTTTACCAAATTTTTTATCCTGACAGTACCTATTAGAAACGTCGAATACAGAAATTTTTGTCCATATTGTAAGATAACACAAAAAAAGAAAAAAAGGTTTTCTTGTTATAACTGTGGGACCAATCACCCGATTTCAACCATATTTTCCATGAATTTAATGCTATGGTAGGCTAAGTAAACTTACGAGTTTTAAGTTTCTCAGGCACCTAATTTCAAAATGACGGGCCTTTAATATTTCTGGCTAGTAAACCGTATCATTCAAAACATTAGATTGATAATAACTGAAGTTGATATTCCAAATCCGACCTCCATCATGCAGATCATTTAACGCTACTTTATGGTACGAGGTTTGGTCGGTTAGATTCCCGGATAAGGCGTGTGTGTGTTTGTAATCGTCTCACTGCTGTTGCATATGTTTCTGGTTCCATCTCTAACAATTTTGCTGTCAACAAAACGTCAAGGCGTATCTACCATCTATGCTTTTAAGTAATTCATGAAAATTATGTATACGCATATACAGGAAAGGATACTCTTTAGTTATATCAGTATCTTCTTGTTTCCTTATGAAATTCTATAAATATAGAAATAAATTGTATAAATTACAGATGATACTGCGGTTAATATTTTCTATGTAATTTTGTTTCAGTGGTGAATTGGGAAATCTGCCGGCAACACAGTTGGATATGTTTTTTTATTGGTTTTACAACAAATCTGAACTTTTGTCCACGAAACAAAATTTAATGTAACGAATACAAAAAAAAGCCCAAATTGTATAACAATTAATCTATAATTTCAACATGATTCAACAAACAGTTAAAATAAATATTATCATAAAAGATGTCATGAGGATTCAGCAATGTTAACAATATGATAAACGAGGGGGCAACAACTAGATTATGACGTGTACACCGTGCTTGTTGATGGTGTGATTTTCGGTGATTACTTTAAGTCACAATAGTTATTAAGGATTTCAATGACTTCGAAATATTTCTTTTGCGATTTTGGAAGATTTTAACAGAATTTATAGAATTCATTGCGGTTTTCAGAGATTTGCTAGTGATTTACAGAGATTTCCTAATATTTTCAGTGGTTTTTAGAGATTTTCTTGTGACGGTGAAAGCTTGTTTTAGCGATTGTAAAAATATTTTTGGTGATTCCCAATTTTTTTTTTTCCGATTCTCAAAGTTTTTTTGGCAATTTATAAATTTTTTTTCTTATTTCCAAACATTTTCTTGCGACACGTGAAGAATTTTTGTATCTGCAAAGAAAATATTAACGACCGAAGTTTTTAGTAAGTGTCGAACATTTATTTCTTTTCTTTAATGTTTTTATCTTTAAAATATTTCTCAAATACTAGGGAATGTTTAAAACATTTAAATTTCTTCTGAAAATGTTTGATATTATGGGTTAGATTTCGGTCAAAATTTCCCTTAATTCTAGATTATTTTAAAAATTTGTTCGGATATCCAGATATTTACAAGAAATTTGTGTGTGTCCTGCATTACTAAAATATATAAATATATTTATTTTGAAATATTTATAGTTTCTGAGATTATCGAGTCCTCTGCAGGGCTCTTGGGGAGCGCTACCGTACCTTCTTGTAGGCCAGGAATTAATCCGTGAAATTTCTGTCGTTACGCAGCACATAATCGGAAAAATTTTCGCCTTGTTTTGACTTTTTAACGGGTAGCTTATGGCCTAAATTCAGCTCTATTTTAACGAAATTCTTCTCAGATATTTAAATAGAAATACAATTCGATATCCTAGAATGCATTACTTTTGTAAAAAGTACCATAGAAAATTGTAATTTTAATAATTCGAAATTTATTAATGATTTTTTAAAATTAAAATAAAGCATTTCGTTATTCCAATACAAATAAAGAGCCTACATATTTGGTTTACATTTTAGCTCTCATGTTCATTTTAAGAGTAAAAGTTATAACATCCAGAATAATGAACTAACAATAGAATGCACTAATAACCAGAAAATGTTGATAATTTCACTCGTTTCAAATATTTATAGTTATGATTACATAGACTCAAGGGCACGCAGACGCGAGAGTGAATGCTACATCCCTAGAATTTGGAAACAGGAAATGCATACAAATAGATACACATTGTATTAAAGAATCTGGAAATGTGACCACGAATGTATGATAATAAAGATGTACAATGCACGTCATATGGAAATAGGATGACACTTTACACAAATCAAAATACTTGAGTGATGGAGTGCAGTGGAAAGATTTCGGCGACTCTTTACATAGAGTTCTTGAGAGCCAATGAGGGTGGAGTGATGTATGGAGCAGCGCCGGAATGTAAGGGTGGGGAAAACGGGAGATCCCCGAGAAAACCCGCCGGCCAGTGACATCGTCCGGCACGATTCCCACATGCGGAAATCCGGGAACGACCCCGCCGGGAATCGAACCCTTGTTGCACACCTAACCACCCACATGCACACAGACAAGAAAGTGATATCTTAAGCCTTTCTTTCTTTAGAAAAGTACGATAATAAATAGGTAGCTTTGTGTTTTTATCCTACGTGACACCATTTTCGAGAAATTAATGCATTATGACCTAACTCTCGAAACGTATTATTTAATTATGTATTGATTAGCTTAAAATCACCAGTTGGCCTTTTTTTAATCTTATACGGTAGATTAGTAGAGGATACAATAAAATAAATTCGGACGTTTTTAAATGTACAAATAGGATTCCAACCCATTATTTTTTGTGGAAACGGGAAAATATTAGCACCCAATATTCTATTGTTTGTAATTTGTTCAATAATGCTTTATCCATAACCTCGGGCATTATTCTTTCATTTTGGCTTGGTTGCTAGGAAATAACATCTGTTTCATATACACATTCAAGGGTGGTTACACCTCTTCGGGATAGACTTGCGCTATAGTTCGTATAGGCTGTTCACTGCAAATTGAGAAAACTTCAAGGCCTTTCTAAAATTTGCCTTCAGCTTTTTTGTTTCCTTATATATTTATAATATTAAACGCCTGAAACCATAGTACAATTTTAATGTTTGGTTATTATGCATGCTGGGAGGGCATAAAAAAAAGTGCTCACTTTACCACTTGCAACATTATATACTCTAAGCGGGATCACTTAGTGACAAGTTGGTGTGACTTTGTGACAAAATATGGTAACTTCGTGATACAAAATCACATTTAAATGTCCCCTTATTTCAGTGGGATGTTTAAGATATTCCGTGGTGTCAATTTAACAACTGAACATTACAAATAGCTACTTTGAAATGGAAGGAAATGTAAATAAAAGTGAAAAATCCTGTGTCACGAAGGAACCCACCATGTCTATAGTCACCCCCGCTTACGGTATTACACACACAAACACACACAAATATATATAGTGAGTGTGTGCGCGCGTAAGTGTGTAAAGATTAATATATTCAGACTATCAGGGCAACCGATTATGAAGGTATTCACGCTTCAAACTCTAGTCGCCCTGTTACAGGCATGGTGCGAGAAATATTTCTGTATGTTAGAAGTAACAGTCTCACTGGGTAAATATTGGCTTCACCGAAGTTGGCATTTCTTAGGCCATGTTCGAATTTGCACTTTTAATTTTTTAAAACGTTACGTGACCAGAATTAAAATGATGACGTATTTGGTAATTCAGTATCTAGTTTTTTGTATGTAACGAAACATACAAAAATACTAAACTACCAAATCGCAACCATATTTGAACACGTGACTATCGACGGCGTCCGAAATTAACAATACTAAATATTAATATACTACATGGGAAATTCGAATACGGCCACAGTTTTGACATGAAATTAAATTTTTTTTAAATATATGATTGCTACTGTGACAAATTACCCTCAAAAGTGATGATTTGATGACACATGCATTTCAATGAATACGATTTAATAAAAAACTTCTCAAAACATATCACAGCCTAAAAAATTTACAACATCACAAGAAAAAGCTCATGGGCAATTAATTAAAGTATCCAAAACAAAATATATACATATATATCACAAATCTTTGAATACGCTCTCTTGAAACTATTTGCATCACAAATATCATAACCACACAACATGGCATAAATGGTTCAAATTTAATGGGCAAACCACACATTGTAGCCCATGTACAAAACTTAAAAAATAAATGTGCAAAAGCACCCAAATATTCTGAAGTCAACCTCAAAATTCAAAATGCAATATAATGAAAATTTGCTGTGATCTGAGACCAATGTCCCATTTACACACAACTATCATCAAACCCATTGCATACTATAAAACACGATTTCGCACTCAAAGAAAAAATAATGAAAGCGATATACGAAATGAATTAAAGTCAAATACAATCCTGCATCACCGTGACCTTACCTAGACACACGCAGCTCCTGACAGGGAGACCCAACGAAAAACAAGAAGCGAAGTGACCTGAAAAACGCCATACCGGCATATGTAAACACAGTACAAAAACCTTAGGACATGCGCTTGGAAGGAGAGGTANCAGTACAAAAACCTTAGGGCATGCGCTTGGAAGGAGAGGTAGGGGTGGAACATGGAGAATCAACACTGACGAGGGGGATTCCAGAGAAGGAATATATAAGTGATGTCACAGCATCTCCATTCACGTACGTGAGGGCAAACCTGACCTCACAGAAATACCCACTAAAGTGTCCCATGTACAGTTCATCTCAGTACAACTCGTGTTCTGGCTGGCATTATATACAGTTCAAAATATTTCAAAAACAGCAGCATCAATCCAACATTAAACATGACATCTACATAAACAGAAGAAGTAAGTAGAGAAATATAAATCAAATACAATATGCAGGACTCTCAGAAATATAGAGAAAAAATAAAGTACCACATCACAATAGGCTGCGAGGTACAAAATTCTTGACAGACAGGAAAAACAAATTGTCAAACTCCATTACGTCGAAAATCGTCATTAATGCATAATGAATACAATAACTTCTTCATTGTCGTCATCTTACATCTATCCCCGGGGATGAGTCGTCAGAGTTATATCGACGCAACAGTACAACACCTGTACAGCATCAAACATGCGCAACCCTAGCGCCTGGAAATATGCCTCTTCACGAAGTAAGTGAGCGGTGTTATCCAGCAGATGGGCAGGGGAAGCAGCCTCCAGACTCACAGCCGTGAAGCAACAAGAGGGTGAAGAAACAGGGAAGTAAACCGAAAGAAACAGTGTGTGAAAAAAGGAATAAAGAACGGGACAACATGCACTTTACAACAAACCCTGTAATATAAAGAATACAAACTAAATTTAATTGCTGGGTCGCCCTAATTTCTATCAACACATATTTTAATATGGCTAACGTGTGCCTTGCGCAAAACTGTATTTCCACATAATGAGCCAAGCAATACGGTATTTTGTAAGCCTGAAAGGACCACAAAACCTAGGAATCAACTTAGAACTGACATCTTTACTGGCATCAGGCAGGGTAAAGTTTCTAACAAGCATGGAATATCTGGGAACCAACGGAGAAGTAACACAATTTTTGTCTATCCTTTCAGCTACTTCTCATTTACAGCTTTCTAAGCATCGGGCGACGTCGTGGAGCAAGCATCCTCGGTCAGCATCAAACAGGGATTCAGTTACAGGGATGTTCGAGATATTCAAAAGAGGATGGGTTAAATGCCTACCCAGGAATGGAAGATAAGGAGGAACCCCCGTGGAGTCATGTGACTCCCTATTAAAACCCACATAAATAAAATCTAAATCTTTATATACCACAAGGCATGATCTTGATTGTAACATATTGTCAAGCAAACATTCATAATTTTATTAAATCGCTCCACCTGATTACCCTTCAGAAAATATGAGCTAGTCAAAAAATTCTTGATTGCCCACCTGAAACACATATCCTTGAAAATTGTGGATTGAAAATACTGGGCATTATCAGTCACAATATCAACCGGCGTTCCAAAAGTCTTCCAGACTTGATCAGTCAATGCTTTAACAATAGAAATGGCCTTCATATTACGCAAGGGAAGCAAAAACACAAACTTTGTAAATGTTACCAATAAAATTAAAAGACAAAAATTGTCCTTCTTAGACCGGGTGAGTGGGTAAAAACTATCCAAATGCACAGTGTGCCAAGGAGAACACGACAATTGAATAATTGATTGACAAAAATTGGCTTGGGGAGCTTGCTTATAATGCCAACAATCGTCACACGAACGCACATACTCTAATACCTAGGAACCATGTGCATCAACGATTCGGGAACCAAAATTTTACGTGCTCCTCCATTCTTTCCCGTAAAATATATTAAACCATATTTTTCCATGTAAGAACAAGGAACACGCACAGGTAAATCTTGATGCACCTGTACACGCAAATAATCAGCTGCCTGACCGTCGCGCACCCAAACAAAAAATTGTGGACGGTCCTGTAATAAGTTTAACGAAACTGTTTCACGTGGGGGTTTTGTTTCAAACATTTCAGGGTCAAACATTCTGGACAATGCGTCCGCCACGGGATTTTCTGTCACTCGAACATGATGTTCCGTGAATCTAAATGGCGTCAATCGCAAAACCCAATGCGCTAACTTACCTAATTGCTGAGGGAAGTTTAATACCCAGCGTAAATCATGGTTATCCGTAAAAACTTTGCACTCATCATGTTGTATGTATGATGCGAAACGCTCAAGACCTAACAAACAAGCCAATGCTTCCTTTTCATAAATTCCCAACGATCTCTCTGATGTCGACAATGATCTACTCGCTAACGCAACCAGAGCGATAAGCCCATCTACCCACTGACCTAGAGCCATGCCCAGTGCTAAAGACGAAGCGCCAACTTAAACCACATATCAACGTGAAAAATCCGGCAAGGTGAGTACCGGAGGGGTACTAAGCTTTTCATTTAATTTTATAAATGCCTGTTCCTGATCAGAACCCCACATAAACTCTACGCCCCTTTTCTTCAAATAATTAAACAGAGCCGCAATTTCAGAATAATGGTCAATAAACCGGGAATAGCTTACTTTGTGTGCTAAACATTTCTGTACCCCTTTCAAGTTACGAGGGCGGGAAAAATTAACCACCGGTGCCACCCTGTCAGGATCCCTANTAAACATTTCTGTACCCCTTTCAAGTTACGAGGGCGGGAAAAATTAACCACCGGTGCCACCCTGTCAGGATCCCTATATATTTACTTTCGCATAAAACAAAACCCAAAATCTTAACATCCTTAGTTCCTTAAGTGACGTTATCCGGGTTCACAGAGAGTCCCAGTTAAGGAATTCACTTCAGCATTAAACGCAGGTGTTCCAAAAGTAATCTAACTCGCCACTATAGACAATAACGTCATCAATGTAATTAAATGCTCATTTATGTTTAAATTCTGCCAGTACATATTCCAAAACACAGGAAATGGCTTGCGAGCCAAAATTCGCACCCATTGGAATTCTTGTAAATTCATACTGGTTCTACGTGTACTTTCTACAATTAGTATCAATCAAATATTCGTGGAAACTGTTATTCAAATCCTACACCGAGTATAATTTGGCAAGCCCCAAATGTTGTAAAGCACAATCAACCGTTGGAATTGGGAAACNTTCAAATCCTACACCGAGTATAATTTGGCAAGCCCCAAATGTTGTAAAGCACAATCAACCGTTGGAATTGGGAAAGGATTTATATGTATTTTATTATTCACCAAGGTGTGATTGACTAGCAAACGATATTTATAGCTTTCACATTTTTTCACAAAAAAACCGGGGGAACAGTATTCCGAAGTTGAAGGTACAATAACACCGGCGTTCAACAGGCATTTAATAATGTCCCTAAAGGCATGTCATTTTAGCAGATGACAGCGGAAGTGACGTTCCCGAGCCGGCACATCATCAGTAAGAGCAAACTTATAAGGCAAAACATAACACTTGCCAATTTTAGGCGTAATGACATCCTTAAATTCCTCATGTAACCTTTTTAACTGTACACTTACATCTAAAGACATATTTTCTTTAACCTCGTCCTGACTACTGATCTGACTAACTTCTACACATAATAAACGCACCTTAAGATTTGGCGCAAATCCTAAAGACAAAGTAAAGTCACTTAAATTTACCATCGCACGCACATAACTCAAAAATTCCAAACTCAGAATCATATTCTGGTTAAGTGTAGGCAATATGCAAAAATGACATGTCGAGGAAAACCTGCCAATCTTAAAATGTAATTTTAATTTGTGTGTTGCCTTAAGTATCTGACCATTTGCCGCACACATGCTTACTTCCTGTACTGGAAAAATGCGTGCTCTGGATATTAATTTATCACACAACCCTTTTACGAAATTCCAAATTACTATATAAAAGGTAACTCTAGTATCTATTAAAGCTGAAAACAATTTTTTTTTGCTGTGAGAGATTTCTACAACACAGTTTCTCCCACTGTGTGGATTTTTAGATTTTAAACTCGCAAGACTGGAAATACCGCAAACATTCCCAGCCTTCTTCAGTTTACCGACTGTGAACAAGCAGTACGTAAATGCCCAGCTAGTCTGCAACGAAAACATTTCCGTTGATCAGGGTCCACGCGAGGAAGTTTACAATATGCACTAACATGTCCCACCTTAGCACAATTGCTACAACAGCGGTTCTTACGACGATCGCATATGAGCACGCCTTGTCTGGTTTCAATTTCTCCATTCGCTACAGCCTGAAACTTACATGCTGGCGGAAANGACTTACATGCTGGCGGAAAGGTGACACCATGCTCCTGAGCAGCTGCCATGCGGCCGCCTAATTCCTCAAGAACGCATATTTCGCCTAGTTGCCTTGGCACTGGAACTAAAGAGTATAAAAAGCGGACCTGCAGAGATATATTTTTTTAAACTCAGTTCACTATTTCTTCTTCAAACAGGTGCATTTCCAGAGTTCCCTGATAAGCTACTACAGAATCTCTATATTCTTAATATGCTTCCTCTGGATGTTTAAAACGGTATTCAAAATCGCCTACAAAGTGACTGTATACCTTAGCTAAAAAGGCATATTTAATTACG
>NQII01011247.1:0-30200 GCA_002778355.1 Clitarchus hookeri
TTGCACTGGGGAAAACAAAGCTGATGTTTCTTTCCATTCGAGAATTTTATTTCAATTAAAAGCATCTGTATCTATAGCTTCTCCAGGGTTGGTTTGTTTAAACCTTGACTATTGTGTACAATAATGCATGCATTTTTGTGTTATGTTAGAGGCCAGCAAACTGATTAGGAAAGTAATTTTTTAAAATGTATACTGGAATATTTTTTGAAGGAAAGTTTGGTGTGTTCTTATTTTCAATTGAGACAGTCCAGAGAACTTCACTTTGCTGCGTCAGTTAGTGTGTAGTACCACGAAGCACTGCTGGTGTGTAATTTCAGATTTTTTGTTTTTTATCTTTTTTCCAGGGATTATTGTATCTTTGTTTTAAATAAAGGAAGGGAAGTGGTATTACTGTAAATTAATTATATTTAGAATTTTATTAGAATTTCAGTTGCCTAGCTTTTATGAAAATGTGCTATGGGGAAAAATCACACAAGGTAAATAAAATGTTTCTGGCTAATTAAATATGTAACACAGATGACAAAATAATAAAATAAAATGCTCTTACAGGCAGGTACCTGAATAATCCTTAGTGAAATTAGAACGACCTCTCAAAGTTTTGCATCTTGGGATAATTGGGAAGAGTTAGCAAGGGGGGGGGTTGGGGTGTATTTCCTGCTGTGTTTTTTTTTATAGGATTGGTGCTTTATAAGGAGTCACAAATGTGAATAAACTAACTTACAGTAAATGGTTACAATGTTGCTTTGTGGTAATATGTGCGCTGTTGAATGGTGTGTAGGCTCCAGGATTGTGCTCCACGGTGACGCACTTGTCGCGGGGCGAGGCTTCAGAAGCCTGCCTTCTGATGAGGAACTCTGGTCTTGCACACGTCTGTTTTTAGTATACGCAACTCGGAAGAAATTTGCACCTCCTGCAATTTGTTGTACATAAAGGAGGCTAGCTGGGACAGTAGGTGTGTTACCTAAAAGACGTTCAAGTCAGACGTGGTATTCTATATAGACTGTATTTTCGTCCCATACATTTCTTGGGTCGTGTGTGTAATATTTTAATATAAAACTAAACAGTTATAAGTGTGTGACAGCATGATTGGGATAAGCTTCATGATAACCTTGAGTTTCGTGTAGTGTGTAGCCTGACCTATTGTCTGTTGCAGAGATGCAAGACCAATCAATATTCCTATAAAGAAAAGTAAAAACCCAATTTTTTTTACCCCCATTCTATCATAACTAGTAAACACAGTAAAACATTATAAACATATAAGAACCTTTTAGTTATTGAAACTACGCATTTGCTCTGAACATATAATAAATGTAAATAGTATTTATTATTATTGAATGTATCATTATTAAATGGTGCTGGCCTTGAAAACAAAATTTTATGTTTTATGGGGTTTTCCACTTGTAGTATGGTCCATACGGTATAAGAAGGCCAGATTCTGACAGTCAGTACGAAACAAACAAAGTGCCATTTACAAAATCCTGTATCAGCTGATGCACGAACGAACAAAAGTTAAAATTACGTGTGCTATTCTGAGTGCACTGCCAATGCACATCAGAAAAGCAGAAAATTGCAGATATGAAAGAGTTCTTAGATATATTAGTACATTTTATTTTACGAGGTAACAAAACAATTGTTGTTAGTGTTAAAAACTAAACTTCGTGATAATGTAGTTATGTATAAGTGTTCAAAATGAAATGTACAATAGAACAATACGACGTGGAAAAGTTTTCTGAAGTTGTGCTAACTTCAGAAAGTTTTTTCACGTCGTATCATCCCTCTCCAACCTCGCTTTCAACATGTCCTTGATATTAATTCCAAAATCATATAGAAATATTGCATAATATTGATGAATAATTTGACGAAACGACACGAATTTGAAATATATTTCCAGCCCGTAATATAAGAACTATCAACTTAAAAAAGGCGCTATCTGTTGACCAAAAAAAGGGTTGCTCAAACTTTGCCGCGACGTGCTGTGCGCGCCATCTGTCGGATCCTTTGCGAGGTAATACCAGCCAGAAATTAATCGCTTTCCTGCGTGATATAAACAAATTTGCAAACAGATGCCAATAGTTATACTTTTCCACGAGCTCTGCATAATTTTTAAAGTAACATATATTTCATGTACAACGATTTGGAGTACAAGTAATTTATATTGGGCCGGTAATCGTTCGTCTATGTAAATTATACGCCATATTGTTCTCTCGAAACCCATCTCCTTGTTTCCGTAGAAAGTGAGACACGCGTGAATCGTTTTTAAGCAATTCTTACGTTATTCCATGTCACATATTTCCAACTCGAATATATTAGCTATAGCGTCCAAAGTGTGATGATAGATATAACAGACCGTCTCGCAAATGTTAACCCAAATTCACTATCTCGGACAAATTAAAAAAGAGTTAGCAAATATTTAATTATTTACATCATTTTAAATTTTTACTTTTATAACCTACTTATTTTTTTAGACAGATGTCAGTCTTAAAATATCAGAAAATTTGTTTAGCATTACAGTACAATGGCAAGTGGATTAGCTGACAGCGTGTTGATAAAAAATACAGCCCCGACGTGACGGGGCTGTATGGCGGAAGGATACGTAGTCGGATGTAAACAGTGGTGCTACTTTCGCTGAGCTGTCAAAAAGTGGCCTTCTTATATGGTACAGAATATACAATTGTCAAATTAGAGACAAATTGATAGCAAATCGAATTAGGAAAAAATTTTTAATGTGCATATGGAAATCTTTACCAACACATACGTAAATTGCTTTTACATGTACTAAATCTCAAAAATCTTTATAAGCAGTAACACAAAGTTACCTCTGCTTAATTCAGGCTATTTAATAAATTGGGGCTTCTGGGTTTTACCTTACAAATAATTTTCATTATTATTGTTTCACAGTTTCAACTTGGGATGTCAAATCTCGATAACACATAATAAAATAATTTCGGCTCAAAATTTACAAATACTGTGCTGGACCGTAACAAGAGAATAGAACCAATTCACCTGGAAGCGGTCTACTTCCGACAGACCTTACATGGAGTACAGCTACTGACGTGTGGGGTCGGGCTGAAGTCGTCTTTCCTTGTTCACATTAATTTAAGGCTAGATTTCTAGCACATTGGGGTCTCTTCTCTCATACCAATTATGGTTATCTCTCTACTCCATTCCTTTTTGTTCTGTAAATTACATATTACTTGATAGAATGTTGCAAATCTGCGATGGTCTTAAACCCATTTGCCCTTATTCAATAGAAAACCAAATAATATTAAATTTTTTTTGCAATAATTTACATAGCCGAAAATTTGAATTTTTACTAAGCACCTTGACGAAGAGATTGCATTTTTTTTAAAAACGTATACAAAGCCATAAAAATGCTGTTTTCAATAAATTTATATCAATTACTGGTCAGGTAAATGCACAGTAATTACATTAATTACAAACTTGAGATCACAATGTTAATAACATAACCAAAAATAAACAGGTGACACGTGAGGTTAAATGTAATTACAGATTAAATTAATGACTGTAAATGTAGGTGGATCCCTAGTAAAATGTTTTAAAATAATCATTATTGAGATTTAAGGAAAATAATTTAACTAATGCCAAACGTAAGGGTGTAAATAACATTAAATTATCTTTATACATGACATGAGCAACAGATCAACATTTGTTGCGGTGCGTACACACCCACACAATTTATTGAGCGAGTGGCACTAAAAATTCTAGGGTTGTGTGAATGTGACATCTTGTTTCGCAAAACGAATATGTTAAATACGCGTTTGAAATTCATGAAACTGAAGTGGAAACGGAAAAGAATCTGAGAGCCCAGCCATGTCAGAANATGTTAAATACGCGTTTGAAATTCATGAAACTGAAGTGGAAACGGAAAAGAATCTGAGAGCCCAGCCATGTCAGAAGTTTACATGAATCTTAATGTTTTATCAAGGTTTTCACTGTGTGTTGTCAGAACACATACTGGCATATAATCAAATTCAATTTAAAATATAAATCATATTTGCATAGTATGTACCGGTAAGGGAGGAGTGTATTACATAGGGAAGAAGTAAATGCTCTGAAAGTATCCTTGCATTGAAATGTAGTTTTCTGCCAACATTCCATGTTTATTTTTATGGTGGTAAAATACGCTTGGTAAAATAAGCTAATTTTTTCATTTAGATACATTTGTCTGTGTGGGTTCAGAGCACAAATGACTCCAGCTGCTTCTTTTGAAACCCAGACAAAGCAAATCCTTTCCAATAGAAAACTTGTACGTTAAATGTTACTGGACAAAATTAAATAAATTGCTACACTTACCAAGGTAAGTGTANTGATAGGTGTGTGTCGTGTTAAACAAAGCTTTGTGAGGTGCTGCCGTTCTTTCTGCTAGCACAAATGACTCCAGCTGCTTCTTTTGAAACCCAGACAAAGCAAATCCTTTCCAATAGAAAACTTGTACGTTAAATGTTACTGGACAAAATTAAATAAATTGCTACACTTACCAAGGTAAGTGTAGCAATTTTAGTAAGTAGCAATAGAACCATTGGAGAGACATTGTCAACATTGCAGCGCAACAATCAGCAGTCACCTGGACTGTAAACACTTGTTGGGAGAAACATGTAATCCAGAAAACGCAATATGCATTTTGCTGTTCCTATTACTGTATTTTATAGCATATGTCGCACATTTTATTTTTAAAAATTATTGAAAACTAAAGGTGCGACCTAAAAGTGAGAAAAATGATAAAAAGGTGCTCGAAAAAAAATAGTATGAAATTCCAACCAAGGTTAACTTTACGTACACATTTTGAAAATACTACTGAATAATTAGTTTTTTAAGACAGAAAAAATTGTGTTTGCCTCTGTTATAATTCAGGGCGAGTATAAATGAATACCCCAACTTTGAAGGTCTATAATATCCAAACCAAACAACCTACAACCTTGATTGACCAATCAAATGAACCGTGGAACCGTGAAGTTTGTTTACCATACATTCATAAATGTTCAATGTGACAACCACAAGCTGCCCCAACGACATATACGCGATAATCAAGCATATTCCATGCTCTTGTCAGTATGTTCGTGTTACGGTTTAGATGGCGTTCATAATTCTCGTTTTGATGTCTTCAAAGTTGGCCTGCAATGGTGGACGAAACACTTGATCCTTTATGTACCCCCATAGAAAAAATTTGCACGGGGTAAGATCCGGGCTTCTTGGGGGCCAGTGATGAAGAGCCTGGTCACCAGCTGCTCCTCGACCAATCCAACGTTGCGGCAAAATCTCGTTCAGGTATCCCCGAACAGCTAGGTGCCAATCGGATGGCGCACCATCCTGCTGGAAAATGAAGTCGCCTGCAGCCTCTTGTAACTGACGAAATAACCACTCTGTAAGCATGTCCAAATAAGAGGTTCCAGTAACAGTGCGCTCGTGAAAAAAGAAAGGGCCAAAAACAGTGTCTTTGGATACAGCGCAAAACACGTTCAGTTTGGGAAAGCATGCTCATGTTTGGTGGTTTCACGTGGAGACTCCTGACCCCATATCCACATGTTGTGCCGGTTCACTGTACCATTTGTATGCAATGTCGCTTAATTGCTAAAAACCAGCTTAGACATGAAGGCATTGTCTACCTCATTCTGGGCACATAAAAGAAATATCAGACTGTCCCCATGACATAGACATGTGGAATGCAATCTCGCTTCCCCCTTACCACCTCAAAACAAGAGTTTACGAACGCCATCCAAACCATAACACCAGACATGCTGACAAGAGTGTGGAACGAGTTTGATTATCGTGTATATGTCGTTCAGGCCGCTCGTGGTGGTCACATTAAACATTTACAAATGTATGGTAAACAAACTTCACACTTCCACTGTTTGTTTGGTTGGTCAATCAAGGTTGAAGGTTGTTTGGTTTTGATATTATAGATCTTCAAATTTTGGGTATTCTTTTATACTCTACAGCTGGGCACAACCCTTCTAGACCTGAAAGAAAAAAAAATTGCTTGTATGAATATAAATTACAGGGCAAACTGTTTTAACTTCATTTATAAACAATATTGCTATGAAGGATAGTCAAACTTGCCATATTCACACATCGTCGTCGGAAGAAGAATCAGAATGGCAACTTCTACCACGGCTGCTGCTTGTTGAAACATCGCCATCACACTGCCACATGTCGTCGTCTTCTATTCAATCAACGAATTTGATATTCTGTCTTCTTAAAACTTTTCGCAACGAGTTCATCAGAGATGAGGGACCAACTCGCTGCAACCCACTCACATATTTGTTCCGGCGACGGCCGTTTCACTCTTTCTGTTGACGTACGCTCCCTGTTGACGTACGCTCCCTGTTGACGTACGCTCCCTGTCCGCACTGGCAATCCATTCATCATACAAACGGCGCAGATTGCCTTTAAATGGCTTATTGATACACACTTCCAATGACTGCACAATCGACGTAAGGCCACCTGGAATAACGACCATCTCAGTTTTTCCTTTATTTAACAGTTTCATGCAAGGCTCCAACCAGGTGCCCTCGGAAACTGTCCAAAACCAACAAAGCTGGTTGTAAGTAATACTCCAGGCCAGTTATTCTACATGCACTTCACCCAGTCCTTCATTAAAGTTTCGTCCATCCAGTCTTTATCTTGCATACGCACATGTACTCCATGTGGGAACTTTCCTTTTAGCAGCGTTCTGCGTTTGGAAATTACATATGGCCGCAATTTCCTCCCGTCTGTGGTTATTGCCAACATCACTGTACATCGTAATTTTTCGTTGCTGGTTTTTTTTCACCATTACACTTAAGGAGCCTTTTTCAGCTGTTGTGGAATTCCTTGGCATATCGNCACACGCACTTCACCCAGTCCTTCATTAAAGTTTCGTCCATCCAGTCTTTATCATGTACTCCATGTGGGAACTTTCCTTTTAGCAGCGTTCTGCGTTTGGAAATTACATATGGCCGCAATTTCCTCCCGNTACATGCACTTCACCCAGTCCTTCATTAAAGTTTCGTCCATCCAGTCTTTATCTTGCATACGCACATGTACTCCATGTGGGAACTTTCCTTTTAGCAGCGTTCTGCGTTTGGAAATTACATATGGCCGCAATTTCCTCCCNCATGTACTCCATGTGGGAACTTTCCTTTTAGCAGCGTTCTGCGTTTGGAAATTACATATGGCCGCAATTTCCTCCCGTCTGTGGTTATTGCCAACATCACTGTACATCGTAATTTTTCGTTGCTGGTTTTTTTTCACCATTACACTTAAGGAGCCTTTTTCAGCTGTTGTGGAATTCCTTGGCATATCGAAAAAAAAAACCGGTGTTTGGTCAGCATTTGCGACCACAAATATGCTGTGGTTTTCCTCTTCTCAATCACAAACTTGTGGAAGTTTAACACATTGTCAGTTAGCAATTTTAGTGGAAAGTAAACAAGCGTTATCTCAAGGTCAAGCGCAGCTGTTATCTCCCAAAGCTGAAACTTAAAATAAGTGTCCCTTAAAATCTTAAATACGCTAGAAACAAATATGTACAGTGAAACGCTGTTTACAAGTTCCCAATTAAAAAGTGTTCCTGCTTAAGTCCAATAATTTTGCACCTTGTCTGAATGCACGTGTGTAATTTGACCCTTGTAAGAAGTTTTCCTTGTTAGCATTATTTTTTGACTGTAATTCAAGATGTGTGAGTCAGAACCTTACTGACTCTGTAAAATCAGTGTTTGCATGTCTACTGTAGTAAATAAATGTTATGGGAAGGGAATGTGAATATTTTTTTCAGGGAAGTTAAACAATTATTTACACCTACCACTTTTTACGTTTGTCGTTAAAAAAAATTGTGTTTTTTGCACAGTTTCTTAAAAGGAAAGGAGAAAAGTGCATATTGGCATCTGTAGTTTAATACTGTAATACATTGGCATATGTCACGTGTATTAATATCGTACTAGAAATGTAACTTCCTGGTAGTGTTGGGAGGGTCTTCGTGACCAGATGTAATCTCGAGTATTGTGGGTGATGAGCGAGTACAGTACTAGTTTGAGAATGAGCATGGGGTGTCCAACACAGATAAGAGGAGCTTTGTTTTACCAGTGCGTGCTGCGTGCCAGTGATGTGTGTAGTGTTGTGTAGTGTAATGATACATTGGCGTAGCATGTGTAACCAGGGCCACTGCGCGAAATCAGGCTCGGTGGCTTTCTGCTAAGCCAGTCTTCATTGGTGGCTTTCATCATGTAATCAAAGTGATCATAATTCTTGCTTCTTTATTTCCATATTGTGTGTGTGTTGAGCTACTTTTGTAAGAATATCTTTGTTTACTGTTTTATTACATATTCAATTTTGTGGTATCATATGTTTGGTTCTCCACTGATGTGCTGGTTTCGGTTTATGTAACAGTTGTAACATTATGATTCATTATTTATGAAGGAAAAGTTTTGTCAAATTTCTGCAGTGTGCATTCTTCAATTATTTATTGGCATTATTAAGCCAGTTATTTCGTTTGCTGTTGTGATTAAAGTGGATGCCTTTCTGTGAAACAGTTTTGTGTATTGTCAAACTGTATTTCTGAATTATTCACTGTTATACTTTTGTAAGACTGCCAAATTATCTAAATCGTTGCGTAAATTTGATAACCCTCAGAACTGCAGGACCAGTCGGGGTTTGTTTTAGTGAATTCTTAACTAGTCAAACGCAACATTTTTTGTATTTTATAAGCAGTTCTACTCTTGTGCAATTTGGTTTTTTGCAAGAGTTGTTCACGTTACTGATGTTCCAACTAGTTTATCGAGGTCGGGGGAGCCTGTCGACACACGTAGGGGCGTATTTGAGCTGCTGTCGAGTAGAGCGTAGCATGTTCAAGGATTGCTGGATTATTTTTGTTGCTACTTTTTATACAAGCTGGTAGTGATGAGAAGCGGCTTGGTATTTGTGTTTTGAAATGAAGACTGACAAAAACAGGCATTTCTCCCCCAGATATGAGGCTTTAAGAATATTATAGTGTGCATTTTTAATTTTATAGTTTGTTTGTTCCATTGTGGTCGTATGATGTGTAAAGTGTATGACTTCTGGATCAAATATTGGAGTTGACAGTAAGTGAATTAACTTTAAAGTAGCGTGCTTTGGTCTCTGTAGGCATGTAGTGGAGGCTGTATCGTGTTATCAGGAGCTTATTATTTGGGGAAATGGGTATTTATCTCTTGTATTAAAGTTCTTGGGGAGGACTGCGAGCAGGCAGTTCTTACGAACATCTTGCAGCATGTTCCCATGATACATAGTTTTATTTTGAAGAGGAAAACTCTCGTGGGATTCAAGGCAGGATTCTTGTTGTAAAAGCAGGCATTTTGTTTTCCCTGGTGTATAGTATAGAACACCCAGAGGGCTCCTGCGCAGGTCGCAAGAAACAGTTTGTATCTAGTTGTGTTGCTGCACAAGACTATTGGGTCCCTGATCAAGCATCGTCACAGCATTGCTGGTTATTTATCTTAACTCTCCAGTGAATGCGATGTTAGTGCAGATTTGTACTCGAACAAACTGTTCACAATTCACAACTAGGCTGTCGTGCTGAGTTGCAAACTGTGGGGTCTCGCTGGTGTTCTTCAGAATGTGAGTTTACAGTTTGAAATTTCCTTTGATGTTAAAATGTTTTTTAATTTATGATCACAGTAAAACTTGGTTATAGTATATCTTCCATGGAAAATAACTGTAGAGATCCAGCATTTACAATAAGCACAGAAAATTCTGTAGTGATTTTGAGTTTTTTTTTCTGAGAATTTGCATCATAGTGGCAGGTGTGTATACTTGTTCAGAACTCCTGTAGACAGTTCTCAAGTGTCTACAGTTTGTTTATAAAAATTTAGTAACCTAATTTTTACCGAGGCTTTTCTCTTTGCTTCTGTTTTAGTTATCATGTCATTACAGTACACTTCGAAGATATTTTTAGGGAGGATATAGGAAAATACAAGTACTCACAGATACACTCACAAAAGTCATATGAACACATTTTCTACACGGATGCACAGTTGCCATATTTTGCTGGCTGGGCCAGCTTCTTCAGGCGGCAAGTGATGGCACAATGTGTTTCGCCGACTTTTGTGTATGTTTGTGTGTGTGTGCGTGTCCTTGAGTACCGCTCTGCCAGTACTTGTGTTTTCTGTCTCATTTTTATAATGTAATAAGTAGTTTAGCTGTCTATTCCCCACCATATCTTATTGTTTACTCTAGTCTGTCTATCTATTCTCCAGTTGTCCATTTTTTGGCTTATCCATGCAGTTGCAAGTTCATTAAACAGTTTGAAATGCATTATATTTCTTCTTTGAACATTTCAAAGTATCATCTCGCCGAGTTGTACATATCTATATGTTCACATGATCTGCAAAGAAGCAGACTAAGCACACGGCACAGTTTCCTAAATATCTAAAAACACAGTTTTCTGTCTGCGCAGAATGTGCATGGGCGACACGTTGCAAGCACTTGCCAATAATGGATAGCGGAAGATGAGTACTGTTCCAACAGCGTGTTGGACACGGCTCACTTGCCGAACACAGCGATTTGCAGTGAAAATTATAAATTGTGTAGTCTTGTTTTTCATTATAATTATATGTAATTATCCATGTTAGTTTTGGTATTGATATTGATATGGCTATTTGGAGTGTACTGTAATATCCAGAAATTTATTACTGTCTATGTTTAATATGCTTCAGTTACTTAAGTTTACAAACAACATAATTTTCAAATCACAAGACATCTTTTGTAATAATTAAGGTGTATTGGTAAAATAACGTGACTTCTTAACCTTAGCTGGCATTGACCTTTCCAGTAATCTTAAACATGTTCAAAGACAGTTGAAAATACACATGAAACTGAAATATCTATTGTGCCTCTTATACCATTATTTCAGAATATTGTCAAGAGATTTGAAAATTATTTCCGGTGAGAAGTGATTATATTACAGTCAAGACATTGAATAGTACTTATTACTGGAAACTTGAGCGAAATGAACAGCCGTAGCTAAAACATTTTTAAAGTTGAATGTAGCAATTTTGCTGAAGATTGATTGGTTGCTCAGTGCCCTGCTCTCTGGTCTTGTGGCAATGTGTCAGTCCTTTGTGTGCAGATGTCTGTTGTACCAAGTTTTATTGTGGCGTCACATGTCAATAGATGAACCTGGTAATGCTGTAAGTTGGAGTGTCATTACTTTATTGTACATTTCTTTGTTCAAGGATCATTGCAAGGTTCGAAAAGCATGTAAAAGTTGAAATGGATACTACACATTCTGAGACCATCTAATAGCACAGTGACTGGATGCCTAATTAATTTCGTAAATTGAAATTTCTACTAATAATTTTTGTGTTTATAAGATAAAAAATTTTGTATATTCTAGCTGTTTTAATGATTTTCTCCATGAAGACTTATAGATGTCATAGAAGTATGCATGTATTAGTGTATCTGACGTGGGTGCGAGTTGCCGAGGTCGGTATTGCAAGGCTGCGTGGCGGCTGTGTAGACTCGGGAAGACGGCTTGTGTAGAGTGGCTTTACTCCGTGTCCACACGGCAGTTACCGTAGAGGCACGTGTACGAGCTGTCTGTACTGAGGCTTGATCCTCTGTATGTCGAGAAATTGTTTTGCTGTGTAAATGTGCTGTTTTTGGAACAACTTTCCATTGTGTCATTTTGAATAGATGGTGTATTTTGTGGCAACTTTAATAATAAACCTTTTAATTTATAGTTTCAATCTGTAATAAATTCTTTTTGAAAATTACATATTATTAAAGTGTGTGTTTTATAGGCAGTTGTTAATTTTATCTTAAAGGTTTACAGTGTTACGTTGTGATATTTTTATGTTTCTGCACTTGGTTTGAAGTTGCAATGTTATGCACAATAGTTAGTACTGTGTGCTAGGCATAACTCGGTTGCAGTCATTTTCGAACCAGGCCAGAAGTAGCGTCCCAGGTTGCGTTTGCCTGGTTCGGAAATGAAGTGCAGAATACAGCCGATCTTACGGTTTCGTCGACGTTTTGCACTGTAACCTTTCCCCTGTGTGGTTAAGAAAGGATAGATGTAGCCATTAATCTGATAATAGATGTAATTGTAATGTGATACAGTGCAGTCACTGTTTAACGTAAGACTGAAAAAATTTCATTGGTGTTAAAGAAATATAATAAATGTAATATTTAGATGGAAAGTTTATATCTACAAACATTATAGTAGTTATTCATATAAGGTTTTGAGAAGTCTGTTATATATGGTTATAACAAGAGCATGGAATATCCTGGTTAAAGACTTGGTCATCTGGAGTGTCAGTAATTAAATGTGTGTGTGTAACAGATGTTCACATCGCAGTCAATATTTTTGCACAGTTTTGGGGCAGGGCTTTGTTCTCCAAATATCTTAAGGCTGGCTAAATTCATTATTTTAGTAGGTTCAGTGTAATTCAGTACATTGGTAGTTTTAAAATTTGTGAGCAAAAAGCTGCAGAATTACTAGTACTCATCTTCATATAAAAAAAAATGAGGACATATACTTTA
Source organism: Clitarchus hookeri (assembly GCA_002778355.1). Classification (NCBI taxonomy): domain Eukaryota; kingdom Metazoa; phylum Arthropoda; class Insecta; order Phasmatodea; family Phasmatidae; genus Clitarchus; species Clitarchus hookeri. The sequence goes on from NQII01011247.1 coordinate 12,511, forward strand.
CACTAGTTCTCTCAATTTGTTGGCAAAGTGACAACCAACATTGTGTGGTTTTTGTATAATCTCAAATGACTGTCACAGTGCCACACTTCTAGTTTCAAATAGTAAATTAACGCAAGCCACAAACTGTACAAAATGCTCTATAAAGAGGTTCCATTTTACTATTTGCATTTTGTTTTTAGAGAAATCGCTCTAAATTGTTACCTTTTTGGTACACAGAAATGGTTATGTTCAAAATAACACTTACTGGTACTAACTGACAAACCACAGACATGGTAGTATTCGGAGGATGACGCACTCCCATGTGATTGCATCACCTTGTGGATCAGCTTTTCGCAACAACACTGTCCGAACTTTCCCGTGACAACACTGCTCCTCGTGCAGACACCCCTTATGCGTTACAACGTGGCCCCCTCACAGTCTCGGGCTTGCCAACACTGCAAATCCAACATTCACAAACTCTGTGCTGTTAACTGGGCAGACCAGCTTGCTCACGCGGCAGGTAGTGGTATGTGGCAGCTGGGCAGTAGCAGTCTGTGCTTTGTGGCCAATGAAGGTGGCTAAACTATGATACGGCAGTATGATCGCTGAAACAGAGCAGGGATCTACAGGATATGCTAATTGGTTTATAGTGCAAATTCCTAATGGGACAGTCAGCTTCCTTTTTTCCCCCATCTCATTTGTTTGAGGCAGAAAAGTCTCAGAAAAAAATGTGTAGGCATGCCTCTTTCTTCTAGCCTAAACATTTCAATTTTGAGGCGAGGTTGTGTTTATGTGTGTTGTATGTTACATTTATTCTGTGTCGTTTTTATTGCTGTCTTCCTTCTGCAAGTTAGTAGTCTCAGCAGGAGGTCTAACCAGATGCATGAACACCTCTCGTCAGAGACTCCTCAGCGTCGGTAAATAAAGCAGCACTCGTCAGTAATCTCAGCTGCTGACAGTCTGTCCTTTGTGTTCTGTTATTGGCTAACCCTAAAAGTGTCTTATTAGGACAAATGACGAATCGGAAAGAGAAAGGGCAATATGTAGGAATTGCATAGTGCTGGTGAGAGAACTCGACCAAGTCCAATTTATGTCTGTTTTATTGATTGCTCAATTTAAACACACACAAACCAGCCTGTACCTTGACAGGTCTGAAGGGCCAGTCCTAAGTTGCCAACTGGTATAGTTACCTATGTCTCGGAAGATGTGGCAGCGCGGGGAGCGAGGGCAATCCCAAGACTGCGGTACTCGCACTCGTGATAGCTGAGAGTAAGCTACAAGGTAGCTGGAACCACGGTGGCTTTGGAATGCTGACGGGCAGCGCGGCAGTATCGTGCAGAGCAGAGGTCTGGACTGAACAGCGTAAAACTGTTGGGACTTGAAAAAGTTGGTATTTCTTCGGGTAGCGTGACACCAGACAAGTGGACCGACGCGAAACAGCCTCGAACTGAGAACTGTGGGTCCTGTTTATACTCGGCTCTCAGGGGCCATTATGAGGGTTGTGGTGTATGATGAGAGAGAGGCGAAGGTGAGAAGAGAGTAACTGAGAACGGCAGAGACTTCCCTTCACGCGCCAGGCGCTGGAGGTGTAAGCGGTGATGTGATCCGAAGCCGGTTGCGGCGCAGCAGGCGGCAACGGCCGGGCAAACCACCCTGGTTTGGAAGGCGCCCTGTGGCATGTATAGCGTAACGGCTCTTATTATGAGATAACTGCAGCTGTGGCGAAGCTAGAGGAGAGGAGATGTCGCTCGTGGTATGCCAATCTGAATACTCCTTGTAACAGTGCGGGCCGCGGCTCGTTAAGGCATATTTAATATAACTGCAGCCCCACAGTTAGGCGCCATATTGTAACAATCCCGGGCAGTGCGTTCGTTAACTCGTTCTTTAAAATAATGCAGCCTTGCCGTTGGGCGCCATATTGTAAAGTTCCCGCGGGCTAGTTACGATATATTAATGCAGCCGCACAGGTTGGGCGCCATATTGTTAACGTTCGGCACTTGTTACTGTCGACTGTTTACGTTGCCACGGCTTGCCCTCGACTAGATCAGAAGGTAGAAACACGAGACTCAGTTAATTGAACACCAGTTACTTAAGAAAGAAGTTCCAGATTAGTTTGATCTATATATATTTATTTAACATTCAGCCACACAGGTCACAGACGGAGATTTAGTATGCAGAGTACGAACCTTTACCATTAAATATACTATTGCAGATAACAGTGCCACAGTCGTTTACTTAATGATGTTCTTAAAAAACTGACCCGAAGAAACTTAAAATGCGGCTACCTCCCACACCGGCTGAGAATTGATATATTAAAGTCTAGTTGCCGATGTGGGGGTTCTAGTCCTGCCCGAACGAGGCCTAGGCTAGCATTGCACGATACTTCGCTGACCTGCCCTCACGGGCGTCTTGAAGTAACTCTCCCTGACGACTGACTTGAATAAGACTGCTCTAAGGGCGACAGACAGACGCCCTTTTTGTGCTGCCTATCACCCCCCTCTTCTGAAATAACGGCCTGGCCACGCACGCTCTCCACAACGTTATCGTAACTGACTGCTCCGCACGAACTAATCCTGCGCCATCAACATAAATGAACCTCTCGTACAACAAAAACTTGTTGACGTTGCCTGAAACTGCGCTGGAGGAACTAATACTGTCGACGCATCCAGATAAACTAACCTCTCGTTTCGTATAAAATTTGTTGACGCATTAAAACTGCGCCGAAGAAACTAAAACTTGTCGACGTTGCATGATCCACAGAAACGAACTAATCTAATTAATGCTGACGCTTCCCCAAGACAACGATGTTCGAAACGAAACACAACCGGACTCCTGATAAAACGTAAACAGCAGACGTCCGCCCATTAACCTACAAACGCACACGTCTGCCTGATAAACAAACACGGGAAACGAGCCACCACGGCTTTAAACTTGAACCCGATAAAAATATTACGACGCTTTCCAAAGCTTCATACACACGAAAGAATTTTATACCCGTGTCCCGCAAAATTATGAATATTGCGTCATTACATCCTCTCTGGTGGTGACCGAGGAGGGGGTATTGCCATACCCCGGTCCCCAGCACAAAGAGGAATGTTAAGTACTGAATATACCTGAAGGGCAAGAAGGGGGTGTGTCTGTTCCAACTCTTGGAAGTGTGTGAGGACAAAAGCCGAAAAATGGTGAAAGCGAGGAAACTTGTTTAGAATGATAGAAATGTGGTAGACACACACCCAGGTAGTTTATATCAGTTTTATTGGTAACTAACGTAAAACAGACTGTTCCCAAACCAAGGTTGCAAACTGCTGCTATGTGGTAAGTTCTCTTGGTAGATGCTCCTGCTGATGAGGCGAGGGTGACCCCAAATAACTGCAAATTTGGAAGGCGGGCGCAAAGGCTTAGTGTGGCTGATGTAGCAGGTGCAGCGAAAAACCTGTAGACATAGTGAAGGTTGAAGTGCGCTCGGACAAAGTAATGTCATACAATTGAGTTGAGACGTACCAGCCTCAAACTGTAGTCGGCAGCCAGTATATATACTCTGGGTCCGAGGGCGAGTGAAGGGATTGTGGGGAGGTTGGAGAGAGACCGGCAAAGAAGGCAGAAAGTGACTGGGCGCCGAGATGTTTACCCTTTCTCGGTAGCTGCCGGAGGGGTGGATAGACATGTGCACAAGCGAGCAGCAGGTGTATAGGGGGCAGTAACAGCTTGGCGGGCTTGGTACTCTCGCATCAAGACGGTACAGTTGCATGTACGGCTGATGGAGCTTGACCAGGGTGGAGCCGTGGCTGTGGCAGAGGCCGTTCCTGGTGCTTTCTTCCCATCTATTTCATTTCAGTCATTTGAGTGAGCAGTCTCTCTCCTCTTTCTCTGTACATGTCCATTCCACCTCATTCTAGCTTTTTCAATGATCTCATTCAAATTCTGTTCTCTTGCTCTTTTACAATATTTTCTAATGCTGTCCTGCCAAGAATTTGTTAATAATTGGTGTGCTCAAAAACTTAAAAATTTCATTTGCGAATAGCTGCAGGAAGTTCAGATTTGCTGTAACCCATCGTTAGGTGCAAACCTGTAAGAGAAGAGGCAAGAAATGTGCTTGAGTGAGGGAACTAGAGGCTTCCTTGTTGCCATGCTCCGAGCTGGTTCTGGACGGCCGTGGTAGTCTGGGGAAGATGTGCAGCTGCCTCCTATAGCCCTGAACCTGTGACGGTGGCATTGTGACGCAATGCAAACCAACCAGCACCGCTGTCCGTGCTGAAGGTGACACGCATGTGTAATCACAAAATGGTTGTGGAAGGATTCATTCAGTGAAATGGGAGGTGCTAGTTCTAGGTGTCTTGTGTGTCGCTGGCCTCATAAAGCATGGTTTTTAAGTTTTCCCATCGGGCCAACTACAGATAATTACAATGCTTCATGGACCATAGTCACTTGTTGCTCTTTTATACAGTTATTGAGTGAAGCTGTAGTAAATGAAAGTGACGCCCCACCTAATGAGCGTTAGTGGCGTCTGTGGTAGCCTGTTGTGCACGTGGAGGTGCTGGTCTGGTTTGTGTGCATGTAGTTTGGTGCTATATCTAGTCATTGAACTACCTGTTCAGAGGTTGAAGGCCGTACGGCCGTGACTCATCTCTTGGGAGGTGTGGTAGGCAGTGGAGTGGTAGCTCGTGATGTGTGCTGCAGATGGTCGAAGTGGTCCTCCTCTGACGTGCAGCTACTTCTCGCTTCCAGGGGTACATCCAGGCGACACCCTCACCTTCCTCTACCCGTCCCCCAACCAGGACGAGCCCTGCTTGGCCGTCTTATCTCTCCCAGCCCTGTGGTGAAGCATAGGTTTATAGAGAAGAGTGTGTGCTCAGTGGATGTTCCTTAGAACTGGGTACAACGTAAGGGAATCTGGTGCAAGTAGGTGGAACAGTTGGCAGGCCTGTCTACTGGCCTCCAGCAAGAGACTTACGGTAGACACGGGGCCGAGGGTAACCCCCAATTGTGCTGTATCTCTGACTCGTTACAGCTATAGGCGTGGCTAGCATGGGAGTCTCGAAGCGCAGAAGGCCTCATGAGCTGCAAGGCAGCTGGTGATGTAGTCTTAGACTTAGAAAGCTGGCTGGATGCTTGTGTGGATGCACTGTCAGGCAGTGATTCGTCTAGCAACTGGCTGCGTTGGAACTTGTCCGGGAAGAGTGACGTCCTGCAACTGGGCTGTGCGAGTCAGCCTCAACTCTGGGGCTGCAAGCTCTTAATATAGGCAGAACACAGGGTTAGCAGTATGGCAGAGAGAAGAGAGAAACTATGAGGCGCAGCGGAGATGACAGACTTGCTCGCCCTTCGCTGCCAGGGCTGGAGATGGTTGCAGCTTGACAGAAGGCAGATACTGCTTTTCTGTAGCCTTGGGCAATGCGGTCTGTGGCGTGTGATGGCTACCTCTCTGCTTGGAGGGGGCTGTGGCAAGACTAGATCAGATTATGATGCCCATGGTGCATGAAAATAATATATATACCGTATTTACTTCATGGTGAGCCACACATTTCCTTTGAAAATACTTTTGATAAACAAAACTGCAGCTTAGTTTTGAGCATCGCCAATTTTTGCTTGAAAAAAAAAATTAGCATTATAACTGTGAAATTATTAGCAAAGTTAATATTTGACAATAATAATGTGCATTGAGAAAACAAAAAGCAAAATAAATCACTTCACCATTCATAAATGTTTACTTAACTTTCAATGAAATGTAAAGACATAGAACTGCTTTCCCTCTGTCGTTGCCAACTTTACTGGACACATGCCAGTCAGTGTGCCCATTAAAACTGAATGCAGGTAGGGGCAATGACATTCTGCGAANACTTTCAATGAAATGTAAAGACATAGAACTGCTTTCCCTCTGTCGTAGCCAACTTTACTGGACACATGCCAGTCAGTGTGCCCATTAAAACTGAATGCAGGTAGGGGCAATGACATTCTGCGAATGTTTTCGAAAGTGCTCACCGTGCACAGCCCTTAGTTCCAGTGGTAATGGAGCAGTCAACTGAAGGATTGGNAATGTTTTCGAAAGTGCTCACCGTGCACAGCCCTTAGTTCCAGTGGTAATGGAGCAGTCAACTGAAGGATTGGCGAACGTTAAAACAGGAGTTGCTGCGTGTAGAAATTAAGTAGCAAGGTAATTAGAACATTGCTTATGTCATCTGAATCAATCTGAAATGTATCATAGGGTCAAAATTTAATAAAACAAACAAGTCATGAGAGATGCACCAAAGTTCAAATATTTAAAATGGATGCTCATTTCTTTAGCCAGGCTGTTTGATGCAGGGGTTAGTTTGTAAAGTTTGTTTGTGTTCTCGGAGCTCACTGGACATCAACAAAGTACAAATGGAGTTTTGAAATAATCAGTACACTTCAGAACCTGTGTTTTCTAATAAGGTCTAGACACCAAACTGCCCATGTGTGTCTTCTTTGGTGGCTCATTCTCATGTTTTCCTCAAATATTTATAATAAATTCTGATTTAACAGGCTTTTAAAATAAATTTCTAGGAATTCTTGACAGAGTTGTTTATGCCTTATTTCTGCTTCCCATTCCTTTGTTTCCACAAGAACTACAGTCGACTCGTCTCCAAGATCCTCGGCATAGCGACCCTTGTTGGAGGAACCACGAAACAAATTTAATTGAAAAGGTATTTCCAATAACAACCGTTTTGAAACAACAACCCTTTTTCTGGGAACCACGAAGGGTCTTGAGGTATGTTACAAACACACATGTTACACCTCCAGTAAAATACTGTTGTATAGTCCATTTTTGGTTACTGCAAACTTATCTGAAGCCCTGCTTTCAGACTATTCCACCGCATGCACGCAAAGCTTACTGAATCCAGAAAATTACACCAAGGGGACTATACAGTATACATTTGTGCGCATACACTCACTCTAATAATATTTTGCATTAAAACTCTTTTTTTTAATTGGCATTACCATAACTTATTTTCTCGCTGTTCTTATTCATGTTATTTTTTAATGAAATATTATAGTTTTCAGACAAAGTATAAGTAGGAATCCCATTTAACCATTAATAAGTTACCTTTATGTTTACGGCAGTATAAAATGTTTGTGGTGCACGACACAAACAACCAAACACATCATGCATAGGATAATTTTTCGAAAGTTTCATTGAAAAAATTTGAAGATACTGCAATTAGACCATAATTGTAATATTCTAGTTGTTGGGCAAATGTGTGAGATTTGTATAAACACTTACTGAAATTGTTATTAATGGTTATTTTGTGTGAAATCAGTTGAATGCAAAGCAGGAATAGATGATTTTGTTTGCACGGTGGTTTGAAGGAATTTGTTGCAGCTTTATGCTATTTTCCTGGGGGTGTGATGTGTGTGGTGGCTTGGAAGTTGTGTTGCGTTGCATCTCGAGTACGCATCAATGCGGACTTGGCTGAACACATTGTGGCAGTCTTGGCAAGTTGTTTACATTCAGATATCACCTGTAACGCATAACAGTGTGTATTTCTGTATGGAAAGTAATGAAAAAACTACAGCTGTCAACAGCTCTTTACGAATCTTATGTTAATGACACCATAATATACATATGTAATAGGGCATAAAGAATGTGGTTCATACCAATGTTGCAAAATTTGCGTTACTTAGTTGCAGGCTAGATTTAACCACCCTACAATTACCTTTGTGGCTGGCCACTATAGAGATTCATTCACTGACAGCCCTCACTACAGGAGATTTAGTCACTCAATGGTTGATTTTAGATCGTTGGCTCCGGAGTCCTTCAACCTTTGACCTATAGTAGAAGTTTGGTGAAAGTACAGAGCATTGAAGTTGATTTTTCATGTTGGCGAGTTTGTTTTACCAAATCTCACATTGCTTTGGCTTCGAGGCCGTGGTGGTGTGGTGATCAGACCACTTGGCCTCGATTATGACAATTTGATTTAATTTCTAGCTTTCTTAAACATGGACTTTAGCATATCAGAAATGTGGTTGACGTTGCTGTTGGCTAGTGGGCTTTCTTGGGGGCATTAAAGTTTCTCCCTTTCCCAGTGTTTATATCGCTGCCCCTGCTCTGCCTACGCTTTACTTGAAACCCCATCGGTGCTGAAAACCTTGGCTGTTATGTACTGTTAACTCTGCTACATAGTCAAAAATCAGCTGAAGGTAAGATAATGTAATACCTACACGTTCCTGCATGAGGCCAGATCAATAAGTAAGATCCCTTGTAGAGATTGTAGGCATAACGTATGCACAAATTATGTTAACACACAAGCCTATTGCACAGTCCTTTGATACACGCAGTGCTCCCAGCGGCATAAGGGTGAAGATTCTCTCTAGAAATGAGAATTAGTCAAATTGCTCATTCAAAATTTATAGATATTAGAAATTTGGCATATTTTTGGCAAGATTGTAACATGGGGATTTTATTTTACACATACAATACATTACTTTTACAGCTTGTGAATTTTCTTGATTGCAATACATGCTTAGTTTCTTTGCGGACAGTACTAGAATTTCATAACCAACGCGGGGACAAGGCCAATTTAAATTAATACTTAATGTGTCAATTGCTCTAGCAAGACCACTGTAGTGTAGTGGTCAGATTACTCGCATCCCATGTAGGCGAGGCGAACCGGTTTCGATTCCGTGCAGGGTCACTCTTGGATTTTAGCATGTCTGAATCGTACCGGGTGATGCCGCTTGTTGGCTGGCAGGTTTTCTCAGATGTCCAGTTTCCCGTATCCTGGCACTGCCCCACACTTAACTCACGCCACCTTCGTCGGCTCTCAAGACCTCAATGTTAAAAGCCGTCTAAATCTGTCAACTCCACTTGCTCTAACCTTGCAACAGCTGCGGCCCCTCCCAAGAACTATTAACACTATACATGCTACAGTGTTCCTAAATGCAAGGGTAGCAGCCTGCTGCCCTGTCGTCGCCTGTTGGTAGGCAGTCTTCGACACACCACTGTCCTGCATTTGGCACCTGACACATACTGGTAGTGCCACAAGTCCTGCCTGGTGAATATACGGGGAGTGAAGAAGCGGCCGGCGAGGGGGGAGGTAGCTGCATGTGCAGCCTGATGCCATGTCAAAAATATTGGTCTCTGCATCATCAGTTGTGCAGTTGCCTATATAGGCCAAATATTTATGCAACTGTTCTTATACAGCTTGGCTGTTACTAATATCGACTGCCGGCGGCCCAAGCGCAGCTTCGACAACGTAATTATAATTATGTCACCGTAATTGTGAAATGACTTAGCAACTATTACACAACGTAACTAAATGGCCTAATTGTTACGTGATAATTAACACCTGTAATTATTGCACCACTATAAATTAATGTTAAAACTTTCCTCCGCAAATACCAACACAGTACACTTGCAAAGTGCTGACCACGTGGTCAATAAAATCCAAGCAATTGAGTAACGTTTTGCAAATCCTACTAGTGAATTGTCATAAAATGGACATTCCAGTTGCGTGCGATGTCTTTTATCAAGTGCTTTGAATAATTAATTTAACGAATGTGTTTTGATTCTTGCAGTGGGACACCAAACCCAAACTGAATCACAGTGAAATTCTTTGTAAAATTCAACGTAATATTAATACTAATTAAAATAAAATTTTAATTACTGCAGGGTCAATTGTTCATCGTGTTAAAGGGTTGTGTGCATGCATCTTCTTTTCAGGTGATGGAAAGACTACCTGAAATGAACTGCATTTCTCATAAAAATTAGTGTCACACATAATTATCACTGTTTTTATATCAACAGTGTTTGATACAGTACAAATTTAATGTCTTTATCAGTGCTATGTATCTGCATATCATTAATTTCATTTATTTAGAGGACATTTATGTTTTGCCTCGCCAACCCCTCCTCGGTCTAGCAAGATTGGGGATCAGGGCTGGTGGAATCACGAGGCTCGGGGGTAAAGCGACTCTTGCGTGCCAACAGTTTCATGTCCACAGACTTAAGTTTTACTGGAACTTCGTGCACCCGAGGGTTTGCCTCCCTTCCGGAGTAGACCCATGCCCCTCCGGCATAATCTCAAATTTAATTTTTGTTAATAGTCTGCACTATGCCTTTGCGCAGGCCAATGCTGGACCCACTTAACTTTGTGTGTACCATCTCGTTGGATTTCCTTTAATACAACTCGTATTCTGAAGTCTAAGTGTGTGTACTTTATTCCTACTTCACGGGGAGCTTAAGGGCGCTTAACCCTCTTAACCATCAACTACCTGCCACTGTATCTACGTCTTGTAGGTCAGTGTGTATTGGAGCGGCGTGCTGGGGAGCCACAATTCCCCTGTCCGGGAGTTTTTATGTGTTTCAGGCGTCTACTTAGCCGACGATGTCAGTCACTAAGTGCGACTCTCAGGGTTCTTTAGCACTTACTTTTTTGACTGTGGCCCACCTAAAGAGTCTCATGATGTACCGAGCGGATTCCCTTAACTTGTTAGCTGGTGCCCTCCGGACGTTAGCTTCATCTGTTGAACCTAGTGACCACAACAAAGCGTGGCAATTGGCGCCCTTCTATATCCACAGCCACGGGGGTGGTTGTTTATGGATCCATCATTATCACAGTTGGTGCGAGTGGAAACCGCAAACGCCGCCATTTCGGCACTGCATTCCTTCCGATACCATCATCGACACTTCATTGCCAACATTACTTAGCCCACTAGCCGAACGCACGTACAAGATCCAAAGTAATGGACACCAGTGCAAGGGACTAATGCCTGACCTGTCATCCTGTACGCGATGATCAAGAGACTATAATCCATTCACGGTATCTTCGATACTTTTGAAAAGAACCTTTGAAAAATCACCCTAGCCGTTAGCCACATGCATATAACATTACAAACAGCGGCGAGCGCGGATACAGTTATGCCGTTAGGTTGCCAGCACAAAGAGAGGAAATAGTTCTAAAGTTTTAATGTAATTGTTAATTTATCACTTACAAATGGATTTCGAAAAGACTTGTATCTTATTATGCCAATTATTAATGACGTGATGCTAACGTACTTTGATTTCAATGTTTCTTGCATACTCACAAGATCACGCTCAAGGTGAAAGTAGAGCGGCCATTTGTTTACAAACCTTCGTTCCGTGTGTTGTTGGCGAGATGTGGTCGACACACGTGCCAGAGAAATGGTGCGATTATCTTGTTTAACCAATAATAATTCATTTACTGGTTTATTTTTTTTTTTACTAATATCCTCTCTTTATTATTTCTCGTTGTGCCGATTTCTTTCGTTTCTGATACCTGTATAAGAGATTACTCGTAGTGCGTTCTCACGTGTTTAATATTTTTTAAATTTATTTCAGGTTTGCTTAAAATTTTATTTATTGTATTTTACGTTATATGTTGCGGTAGTTTTTGTGTGCAGTCATGAGTTCTAGCAAGGTGAATAAAAGATAAGTCACCAACGCCAACAGGACATCATTAACCTCACCGAATCGTTGTATTCCCTAATTAGGCGAGGGGAAATGAAACCCTGCAACGTCGCGGAAAGAGCGGCAGAAATGTTGAAACGCTTCAGATCCACAGTTCTAAGGTATGTTAAAATATATGTAGTATTAACCATTGCGTTTGCAAGTTGTGTGTGCTAAGGTCAATTATGTTGGCCTACGAAATGTGTTTACAAGAACATAAAGAAAATTTGTTAATAACTTGATAACATCGTCGAACGTTGTCTACGTGTCTTTTTAACGTTTTATTTGGGTAATTATTAAGTTTAGGGGGCTTTTCTGTAAAAAAAATAACAATAATTTCACGGAAAATGGTATATTTCCACTCCACTAATGATGCAGAACACGAATATACGACGGGCATTAACGTCCGACTAATTTCGTAACATGTGCCCACCTAACCTAACAGAACCTATCCCCACGATGGGTGAATCACTATTTTACATTTTTAAACTAACCTAGGATTGTTGGGTTTTACACTAACCTAGGATTGTAGGGTTATATAGACTCAAATGTGAGTGTATGAATCACCTAACCAAAAGGTGGTATTACAATGTGTAATTAAAAATAAAAACTACTTTGTGTTGGAATTTGTGTACCCCTGCGAGGGATTCTTCATAAACAACCCAATATATACAGTGGAAATTTATTATAAAGACAACTGACAATGGTAAGGAAAATTGCCTCTATAGTGAGTTTGTTATAGTCAATTAATTTTATATAGGTTATGGAGAGATGGTGCATTTTAAGATTCTGAAGAAGGAGCTTGTTTTGTATTTATAAGTTACATTGCGGCATTAATTGCCATTGTTATACGTCACTAAATAGATTACAGTCGATATAACTGGAACTTCCCCTACTATTAAACATATCTGTATCACTTCACTAAACATGAGAGGACATCGTAATCGATGAAATCGCAGTCATAATCTTTTAAGAAAACAATTGTGTATTAATGCATTTCCCCAACACCACTGTTCTACAGCCATTGTCTTTTAGTTATTGTAAATTATCAGTGTCATATTTTTCACTTTCAGTGCTACATAGCCAACCTAATTTGCATAATTTAAAAAGGACCATAATTCAGTTACTGGGTCAACTACAGTTACTGATACCAAAAACATACAAGGGTTTGTTTACAAATGATGTGTGACAATGTGATATGCTCTGCCGTGTGTTAGTTTAGGTTAGTTTAATAGGTGGCAGGTATTGGTTACTATATAACCCTACAATCCTAGGTTAGTTAAAAAATGTAAAATAGTGATTCACTCATCGTGGGGTTAGGTTCTGTTAGGTTAGGTGGGCACATATTACGAAATTAGTCGGACGTTAATGCCCCTCGTATATTCGTGTTCTGCATCATTAGCAGAGTGGAAATATAAGATTTTCAATGAATTATTTTTATTTTTACAGGAAACCCTATAAACTTAATAATTACCAAAATAAAACGTTAAAAATACACGTAGACAACGTTCGACGATGTTATCAAGTTATTAACAAATTTTCTTTATGTTCTTGTAAACACATTTCGTGGGCCAACGTAATTGATCTTAACACACACAACTTGCAAACGCAATGGTTAATACTACAGATATTTTAACATACCTTAGCACTGTAGATCTGGAGAGTTTCAACATTTCTGCCGCTCTTTCCGCGACGTTGCAGGGTTTCATTTCCCCTCAGCTAATTAGTGAATACAACGATTCGGTGAGGTTAATGATGTCCTGTTGGCGTTGGTGACTTCTCTTTTATTCACCTTGCTAGAACTCATGACTGCACACAAAAACTACCGCAACATACAACGTAAAATACAGTAAATAAAATTTTAAGCAAACCTGAAATAAATTTGAAAAATATTAAACACGTTAGAACGCACTATGAGTAATCTCTTATACAGATTTCAAAAGCAAAAGGAATCTGTACGAGAAGGTTAGCACAAATTAAAGTCATACGTTATGAAAAATCAAATAATAAAGAGCTGATATTAGTATAAAAAAACCGATAAATGAAATATTAGGTTAAACAAGAATCGCACAAATTCTCTACAGTACGGCCATCCGGGGGCTTATGAGAGATTGGCGTTGCCATGTTAATGTTGTTGGATGGACTCCTTGAATGTTGACACATTTCATTGCAAAGTATTGTGTCTATAATATGTAATCAAAGTGAAAGTTTTTCTCCCCCACCCAATCCCCCAGTCAAAATCAAATATATATATACACACACACACACACACACACACAGAGAGAGAGAGAGAGAGAGAGAGAGAGAGAGAGAGAGAGAGAGACAGACACGCACACGAAACATCTCATTTTTAATACTCACATTTTGGGTTTATATAATGAAATGTTTTTCGTTTGCATCACATATTCTTTTGTGTGAAATCCTCAAGATTAAAAACTTTACGCTTGTGGAATATCCATTAATAATATATACATTACTTTTATGATGGGTACGTGCATGTACGAACACATGTACTCACAAACAGTGGAATGTAAACATTGCCATGTGACTGCCACATGGCAATGTTTGTTTACCCTTTGGCAGAAGGATACGAAATGGGCTGGAAAGTAGATCTTTAGCAGGGCTTCAGAAAATCTTGAAGTTACCGTGAATACATTATATACCACGTTGTGATATGCGCGGTAACCATCGTTATTTACATAATGAACTAGGGTGCAGGTTTTTCGTCGAAAACGCGTCTCTATGGGAATTTCGGCTGCAATCCTGCAATTTTATACAGAGCTTGATGAGCGGGCCCATACTGACATTTTAAAGTAATTTGTATACCCAAAAATGACTTCGAAAACATTGGTGGCAATCATTCTCGCTGTCAAAAATACAGACTAAATACGGAACGAAAAAACAAAAGGTAGCAGTCGAACGCAGCCAGATATTTCTCAGGAGTGAGGGAGGGGGTGGGGTGGTTACACTGACTTAAGGGAAGGTCCGTCTTTAGCGGTGCTGACACACATCTTAATTACTTCTCAATATAATAAACAGCATCATAGTTTACAGCAGTTGCATATTTTTTTATCACAGTTGCTTATTTGTAATTTTTAATACTAAATGTCGACAACAGTACATGGAAATAGAGATGGGGTAACAAACCCCAGATCCCCCTTCAACCCCCTTGGTTACGTCCCTGTCGAACTTGAAAAGTTTCTTAATTGATGATAGGCTATTCGTAAGCAAACGCCTCTAAAAAAGAACTCGTTTGTGAATAGGAGTGGTTCCTTCTAAAGAAATGTGTGTTATTCGTTCAACCGAAGTTCACAGGCAGGCCACCATTGCTAAAGTGAAATATTTGAATTCACTCCAAACTTCTACCTCGGACCTGTGGATCACCAAGCCAGCTCTCAACAAACTGAGCTAGGAGAACAAACATGCTAGAAACCGACTCGGGGAGCTCAGTCGTTTGTAGCGCGCCGGGAAGGAAAGCAGGAAGTTCGTGGTATAGATTCACGATCGTATTCGTATTTCCTTCTCAATATATGTCTAAGGTTAATCTGTAGAGCCTTTGGACGCTATTAGTTTTAATGCGTTGAGGTTCTTCAATATGTAAAAAAAAATTTCAACATTTTTAGCATATTACATCCTTTTCCGTTATGATCTGAAATGAAAATCTGAAAAAAAGTATGACAGTTGAGGAAAATGTCTTCAAAAGCAAATGTAACGAGTTTTAAAAATCTTAAATTAAAAATTTTCGGTACAAATTTTTAAATCGAACGAAATTATTACGTTACGCTACAGTTTAAAAAATTGTTCATACTATTACAATGTCTAGAATAATATTTCTTCGACATTTTTTTTGTTGTTCGCCCGTATTTCAGTGTTAAGTTTTGAGATAAATAACCAGAATTAAACACTTGCCGCGCTTGAATAAGTGTCGGGTTTGATACAAATTTCAACATTTCACTTCTGTAACTTCAACAAACATTTCAGCTGAAACCAACTTTTCGTTAAAATGCCTTTTTTAACTGTCATGAATCAAAATTGTAAGTTAAATTTATAATATAAAAACACGATGAATGTTATTTTACAAACAAACTCATCAAATTATTATTTGGGCCTATATCGAGTCACGAAACCATCAAATGTCCTAAAAAAAAAGGCTCTTGGTTAGCTAGCCTTAGCCAACACGCAGACTCATGATTTTATTGCACAATGAACGGAATGCTTATGTAAATCATAATAAACTCGACAGTGCTATCGTTAGTCATCGTTATATATACTGATCAACACGTTTGTTTGATTTACTACGTCTTACACATTGTTTACTAGATGCCCGTTACAGTGGCGTTAATACGAAAGAATTATAAACAAAAAAAAAAGTTAGTGACAAACTAATGCGGTGAAAGATCAAATTCGCCCAGGGAAAAACTTTAGGTGTTTCCGCAGTGCCAAAATACTTAATGTTCTAAAGCATCTTATCCAAAAAAGATTCTTGACTTCTCTTTACTTATTTGGTTACTCCCGCCTTTTATTAATTCCAAGATTGGGGTGCTATTTTCTAGTGTCAGCGTTCTATAGCAGACAACAGGACGTTGCGAATAAGACGAACATTAAGGATTGAATACGTAATGCGACTGGGATATTTTGCAATAAACAGGAAGAATACATGCGTATAGTTTTTGTATCGCATATGTAGTACGTTTTCCTGCTAGGTCCCGTCCTGTTACAGAACTTCTTATTATTACTCGTACTTTACATCAATAAGTGTGATTGTTACTTGAAAACTGAGTTCCATTTACTTTACATGTTTCATGTAATTTTAATTCTGGGTATTTCATATATACCGTATACATATATACACTGGAGAGCCAAAAAAAACTTGTATAAGCGTGCGTATGCAAATAACAGAGGTATGGAACCAATCAGAGTAACGCGATGCGGTCGGCAGCGCCTATATAAGACAACAACCGTCTGGCAAAGTTTCTAGATGGGTTACTTCTGCTACAATGGCAGGTTATCAAGATTTAAGTGAGTTTGAACGTGGTGTTATAGTCGGCGCACGAGAGATGGGACATAGCATCTCCAAGGTAGCGGTAAAATTTGGATTGTCTGTTAAGACGCTTTTTGGGTATCCCCATCGGGGAAAAACCTCGCGCAATATGGGTAGCACCAGTTTGTTGCGAGGGTTGAGGAGTCGTATGAAGACCAATCTGGTTGGTTTGGAGAACAAACTTTGAGTGAGACGTGATGAGGCCAGAATTGTGTCCACACTCCTACCCATTACATTTTATTTTTGAAATTAATTAATAATACCTCATCTTTATGACTCATGTTTTAAAGTTTTATATAATGCAAATGTTAATAAACAATTTCTTTTTGTAATATATTAAAAATAATTTGCCAAACACATAATTTTTGACATTTGACACTTAATTGTTAACTCCCTAGAATTCATTTAAACAAACTAAGTCAGGAATCGCCAGTCACTTTCCTAGAAGGACCATGTGGAATTTGTGTGTTCAGACATGCGCCAGAGTTATGACAGCTTGCAATAAATTTCCATACAGTGAATTGAAGCAGGAGGTGCACAAAAGGTGACAAATAAACTATATTTACTTAAATGATCATGTCAACCTACCTGTTGCATAACATTCCTCAAAAATATTTCTCTCTTCAATTGTTTGCCATATAGGACTCGGCCGATTGTAAACAAACTAAGTAAGACGTAATACAGTTATTTACTTACTAGCGAACCAGCCCGGCTTCAATTGAGTGTTTGACAGTGATAAACTAATAAATAAATTGGGAACAGACAATTCATTTATGTAAAAACAGAATTATAAAATTATACTATTTGGCGTAGGTTTTTAACTGATTACGGCAACCGGAAAGAAAGGAAATATTTTTTCCCGATAGCCAAGAAGTAGGGTATTGGTTTTGGAGTGTATTTGTACAACTTTCGCGTAGTTACCACATTTCTGCTTTGCAGCGTCGATGTAGGAAAATCAAAACGCGACTTTCATCAAGTTGTAGCTTTAGAAATAAGTGTACCTAGGTACTACTTTTTGATCTTGGCTGAGGGATCTTAATCGATTACCAAAGTTAAGCAACATTCCCAGCGGCACACATTTGGATGGGTGACCGTTTGGTGGCATAACATCTGAGCGCTTCCAGGCTTCGGAGGGCACGTTAAATATTCAGTCCCGGTTGTTATTGATTGTAGCAGTCGTTAAGCCATTTGAGAGGTCCATGGGCGGCCTGATAAACTCTGACACCAGAGGAAAAAAATATTTTG
>NQII01011248.1:0-29323 GCA_002778355.1 Clitarchus hookeri
TCCAACCGACGTTGATTCGAGACTGTCCCGTCCCATTCTCTACTATTTAGAAGATTGAGCAAGTGTATAAATTAGATGAAAAATCATTACGCACAGTCAGTTACATTGTAGTGACCACCTCCTCCTTTTTTTCTTTCAGCAGCATGGGACCAGTGATAAAAGGCACGAGTCGTGAGCCGGGTAGGTATTTACAGTTAGATTTAGTTACACTGTATATATAAATATATAGGCTATTCATGGTAAAGTGAGCACTTTAGAAATCTACCATTTAAAAATGTGACTGTCCGTACCTGCGTACATTTCAACGGGCACACTTACTGGCATGCACCTAGTTAAGTTGGCAACAACTAATGGAAAGTATTTCCATGTTTTAAGGTTGAACTAAAAGTGTTAGGTAAACAGTTGTAAATACTGAATAAATTTATTTAACTTCTGTTTTAATGCATTTACGGTAAGTGTTTGAATTAAAAATATTCTAAAATATTTTACTTTCTTCTAATTTTCCAAATTTCTTTGATGGATGCAGAATAAAGTGTTCAGGTTGGTGGAACATATTAATTTTTCATGTGGTGGAAGAATACACAATGTGAATACAAGTAGATCTTAAGCAGTGCTTTCAAAAGTGCTATGTTTGCGTTGAACAGGCTTTATCAATCAATGCTGTCCTGTTTAAAATGCGCGAAGTATCAGTCGCCGAGAAGGGGATCATCATCGGCTGTCGCGACAAGAAATGTAGTATTTTTGAAAATGTGAACTGTTGGAATTGTTGGCGTACTGTTGTGGTTAAGGTGCGCCTATATTCGACAAACACCACAATCACAAATAAATGACGTGGAAACTGCGGAATGCCACGTGTCGTTGATACAAGATATGAACGTCAGTTGCACGAAAATGTGACAGTTGGACGACCTGCAACATGAACGAACCGA
Source organism: Clitarchus hookeri (assembly GCA_002778355.1). Lineage (NCBI taxonomy): Eukaryota > Metazoa > Arthropoda > Insecta > Phasmatodea > Phasmatidae > Clitarchus > Clitarchus hookeri. Next base: position 930 of record NQII01011248.1, read on the forward strand.
GGAGCTATCATACGTGTGTCTTGAACGTCAATAAAGCAAACCCTATTTCGTGTGGGGCTNCAACATGAACGAACCGAGGAGCTATCATACGTGTGTCTTGAACGTCAATAAAGCAAACCCTATTTCGTGTGGGGCTTCGAAACAGAGTTTTTCGCCACACTCATACTGATTACCATTCATGGGTGCAATCGGCTTCAATTTTCTCCACAGTGACAGTATGGTCCTCTTATGATTTTCTTAAGACCACCTTTTCCGATGAGTTATGTTTCTCTGTGATCAAACACTCTGCAGCCTCTGCTGGAAGAACACAGGCTGGTGGCGGCAGCAATAAGGCTTGCGGAATGCATTTTTTTTCCTAACTCTTTCAATTACTTTCCCAGTGCCCTTATCCCCAGGTTTGAACCCAATCAAGCAGTTTTGAAAGTCACGTCAATCGTCATGTTTGCTATGAGTATCCTCCTTCCACACACTCTTCGGTGGCTTCAAACCTCTCCAGAATCTCACTGAATCACTACCAAGATGTTCGTGCTGTACATGGCAGCAGTTTTTACTTATATTGAAGTTGCTCAGTAGTTCCAGTTGTTTGGTCATATTGAGTTAGAAATCATTTTCCGTTCGGCCAAAAATCATTAAATATTTTGAAGTGTAAGATATATGATAAAATAATNATTGAGTTAGAAATCATTTTCCGTTCGGCCAAAAATCATTAAATATTTTGAAGTGTAAGATATATGATAAAATAATCTATTAAAATAATGTTTCTATTTGTTAAAAAACATGCTCGTTTCTTCTGTTTAAAATTTTAATTTTAATTATAATGCCAAAGTTAATATACTTTGATGGCAACTGTCGTATGCAAACAACGGAAAATTTTCTTATACTTACTCGATTCNATTGAGTTAGAAATCATTTTCCGTTCGGCCAAAAATCATTAAATATTTTGAAGTGTAAGATATATGATAAAATAAACTATTAAAATAATGTTTCTATTTGTTAAAAAACATTCTCGTTTCTTTTGTTTAAAATTTTAATTTTAATTACAATGCCAAAGTTAATATACTTTGATGGCAACTGTCGTATGCAAACAACGGAAAATTTTCTTATACTTACTCGATTCNAATGCCAAAGTTAATATACTTTGATGGCAACTGTCGTATGCAAACAACGGAAAATTTTCTTATACTTACTCGATTCCCTATTATAATAAACTTAAAATAAATTCCCCAGCAGAAAGGGTCAGAAAAATGACTAGTCAGCAAGGAATACCAAACAATAAATTGCAATAGCATAGAAGCCAAAAACTGAAAAAAATTATTTTGCGTCAGATAAACTAATACTACAAATATTTATCAAGCTATGTGAGCTACTTCAATCCATCATATCTGAACTTTATTTATATTGAATACTTTTATTCAGTGTTTTTTTCGCTAGATGTTGGTCAGCGGCTAGTGTGTCTGTATTTTTATCTTTAATACCCCTTTTAAACGCCGCATAAATAGTTACAGAACTTTCTGGATCACTTTGGAAACTTCACACATATCCGGGAGGAATAACACGAATGAGGATTTGTATGTACTCGTATAACAAAGTTTTAAATGATAGTAATAAAACGACTACTTTGCAGAAAATATTAAACATTTACATCATCTTCTCATTGTGGTTTTATAAAATATAATATTTGTTATGACACATTTTACATATTTCTCAAAAATCTTAAACAAATTCACTTGTGCCTGTGAAATCAACTATACTGTAGTATTATGGGTCTTGCGTTAATTTAATATTCTTTTCCTTTTTTCCACTTAAATATATGCCTTCTTTGTTCCTTTGTAATATTCAGAAAAATTATTGGCAGGCCTTAATATGCATTTATAATCTCTACTAGTGTTTGCATATCTGAGTATCAAAATCACAATCTAAAGTATGAAAAAATTATTTTTAACATTTCCAAACAGAATTAATAGTATTAAAGTAAATATTACGCCATTCTTAATTTAATGAATCAAGTTTTTCAGTTTTAAGTAGAACTAGTTTACCCAGACACGCGTTTCTGTGGCATAAAAGATTTTGATTCTATTCATTTCTGTGAAATTAATTGAAAGAAGTATATGTATTTTCAAAAACTTTATTACTGAAGTACTTGTTCTTATACAATGTTTATAGTTTTACTATCTTCCTCACGTATCAATAAGTTGGATGGTTTGAACAGCTGAAATTTTCAAACAGACAGCTGTCAACAAAGGCGCTTCCTGACGTGAAAGCATGGTAAAAAATCAGCTTTTTGCAGATTTTAGTGGCCTTGCAGGTAATACAGATAAAAAAGAAAGGTGTACAAACACTCGTGGGAACGAAAGGAAGGTTTATAAAAAAATAGAATGAAAATTGGTAAATTTTTTTGCAAGTTATAACGCGTCCGAACAAACGGACACAATATTTTTTTAAAAATAAAATATAAAGGTGAAAACGCTTTATATTGTTTCCACTTGCTTTCATTTTTAAAAAAAGTTGTTTCTCGGTAACTGGTAAGCTTGCCTACCTCTTGCCTATCTTACCTAGAGCATCCCACGGCCGCAAAAATTTATTTTATTTGTTTTTTTACTAATATTTAGGTTATTTAGATCGAATTCAGGTTTTCCACGGCGTTTGCTTGACCTATGCGACAAGGCTAGATGCTGGCTATGCGTGTTCGTGATAACAGAACTGCGGTGAAATTTTCAAAAATTTCATTTCAATATTCGAAACATAGATAGTCTGGGTTAGCTCATATGTGTGCTATTTTCACCATCTCCTGACACTGGCCACTACGAGGCAAACTTATGTACATCAGATGTGACGTCACACCTCCATGCCTTAAAACGCAAGGTAGCCACACCTTGGCTGGCACTTTGAAACCTGGAAGGGGCAGCGGTGGCGTAGTGGCCAGGGCGCTCGCCTCCCATCACGGCGATCCGGGCTCGATTCCCGGCGGGTTCACTCCCGGATTTTCGCATGTGGGAATCGTGCTGGACGGTGCCGCTTGCCGGCTGGTTTTCTCGGGGTACTCCCGTTTCCCCTGCCCTTGCATTCCAGCGCCACTCCGTTCTAGGGTCTCATTTCTGTCATGCCCGGGGATGACGGTCACCTATGGGTCCCAGCTGGAAAGACCGTTACTCGGAGGGTGTTGCCTTGACCTGGGTGCGCTCCCCACACGCCATTAATATTATTTGAAAGCTGGAAAATCTGTAATCTACTGAACGTGATGGCGCAGTGGTAAACCAATGGAATTGCGTTCAGGTGGACCCGGGTTTGATTCCTGGTCTAGCCATCCTGATTTCGTTTTTCCATGGTTTTCAGAAATTACTCCAGGCTAATGCTGAAACGGTTCTTTATTGCAGGCCATAGTCGATTCCTCCCCCATTTATACTTCTCCGAGCAACTTGCTCCGTCTCAAATGACCTCGCTGTCGACGAGACGTTGAACCCAACTTCCAACCTACCATAATGCTGCTGCCAACTGGACTTTTTTAATGTAATGGGCTCCGAACCACTGGATGCTAAGTTACAGCGTCGCCCAACGAGCGGATCTCAAAGTATTACCTGCTGCAGTTTCCTTAAAAAAAAGTGGGCGTGACTTCATGGTGACTACAGCCACTAAAGCCCCGCAAGAAAAAAATCTACATCTTACATAGCGTAATAAACATTCCCATGAGTTAAAAAAAAGGTAATTTAATTCCGTGCTTTAATATACGACAAAACAATTATTTTTCTACGCAGCTTGATGCAGGAAGGCTAATTTGGTATGGCTTGTATGCATATTTAAGGGCTTCACATATATTACGTAGAAGTTGTTCGTTTTCGTCATTTTTATGGTCGTTGGTTACATTTGTCAACAAATTTTTCCTGAGCGGTATTTCGTGGAAGTTAAAATTTTAAAAAGTATTAATGTTTTAAGTTTCATAATACTTTAATTGCGACATGATTATTTTCAAGTTCCTCGGTCAGTTTTAATTAATGTATTGTAGGGGGAGATAAACTAAACTTCTACTGTAGCATTTTTTAAATTTTATTTTTAAGAGCCCATTGCGACGGTTGAGACTTGCCTTAGTTAAGCTAAGTTCACATCTCAAAAATTGAGACACCACAATTCGGAGCCCTATGGTGCGAATGTAATGTCTTAGATGCTTGGCACGTGGTAATCGTGCCCAACGATGCCGATGGTTTTGCGGGTTTTCTCGGGGATCTCCCGTTTCCCGCGCCCTTGCATTCCGGCGCCGCTACATACTCACCTAGCTTCATCCTCACTGGCTCTCAAGACCTCGATGTTTAGGGCTGCCATAACCTCTTCACTCCACACACACACGCTCTCTCTCTCTCTCTCTCTCTCTCTCTCTACGACGCGTGGGCCTCAAAGGTTGCAAGTGTTAACAGAAGAGAATTAAAACCAAGACCGAATTATCCTACCCGGGTTCACGATTTCTTCTCGTCAACGATTCCACATTCACGACGAGCAGCGGGCGGGGAGAAACACGATGAAGGCGGCACGTAACAAGCCCATCGTGGGAGATATTGCAGGTTGAATAAACTATATGCAGAGTTCGCATACGGGCTGCTGAACTGCGGGGGGAATTGTTGTAATGCTGCGATGAAGTAGAGGTAGGTTACTATTTGTGAGGGGTAGGACTGGCTCTTCAGGGGCTCCAGGGTAAATAAAGGAGAGAGGGAGGAGGGCGACTGGGGTCTGCAAACTCTCTCAAGTTCCTGGGAAAGTGCACAACTGATCCATCGCCTCTCCCCCACGCGCCCCCTTCAAGCCCCAAAGACAGCATGCTTGCGTTCTCGCATTTTCCTCCCTGGAATGAGCAAACATGTGGGGGGGTTTGTTTCGAAGGTGGATGTAGGGGGTAGGGGGGAGGTAGCCTCCGGCAGGATGTAAGTTTTCACCGGAATTCATCGTACGAAGTATGTTACGCATTTCACCTCGTCCTTTTATCTGATTACTTTCTCCAACTGCCCTTATCTCATTTGCGGGGAAGACTTCTCGGCTGAGTTTACGCAGTTCAAGTGACTGCGAGGGGAAAATTTAATTTAAACAAGTAGTAAGATGCCATCGCCAAGTGGAGGGTCTCTATTCCGCAATGTTTGAAATCGGTGTTACATACACGAGCATTTTCCCATATATGTTGTATGTAGGGACACGTGATTTTTGCAAAAAGAACTCGACGCAGGCTAGACTTCAATATCTTATGTGTCTTATGTGCACACACACATGGAACTCTCCTATAATTGGTCGCGTGTATCTGGGAGAAAGCACTTTGGTATTTAACTGAGCCAATCAGGATTAGAACGCCTGATTCCCAGGCAGACGCCTAAGGCAATAACATTTCAAAAAACCATCCAACCGAGGAAGTGAATCTAAGCTAAAGTGTTTTGAAATATAACTGGTCAGGAAGTCTTTTCGCGAAAATCGTGTGACCCTAGTTGTATGTTATGATATATAAATGATTAAATCACGAGTGGTNCGTGTATCTGGGAGAAAGCACTTTGGTATTTAACTGAGCCAATCAGGATTAGAACGCCTGATTCCCAGGCAGACGCCTAAGGCAATAACATTTCAAAAAACAATCCAACCGAGGAAGTGAATCTAAGCTAAAGTGTTTTGAAATATAACTGGTCAGGAAGTCTTTTCGCGAAAATCGTGTGACCCTAGTTGTATGTTATGATATATAAATGATTAAATCACGAGTGATATGTTTAAAGAAAATTATTGTTAATGATTACCCGCGTTTAATATTTTAGTTTTTCTACTCTATATTTTATTAAGCNTATGTTTAAAGAAAATTATTGTTAATGATTACCCGCGTTTAATATTTTAGTTTTTCTACTCTATATTTTATTAAGCATGCAGTACTTTAAGCGACAAAAAATTGTTCCTCAGCTTCAAAAAAAGTAATTGACTGAACATACCGAAGTAGAAGTGCCAATGAGAGCGAATGAGAGCCCAGTAAATAAAAAAAACTATTAAATACCTCTCTGAATTTCGGTGAAAAATGCCTTTGCATAATCTAAAATATTTTAATATTTAAATTACAGTGTGTGAAAAATGTTAAGTTCTTCTCTGGTAACCTACTCATAAAACAGTAATTTCGCAACAGCGTTTTCATTTCTATCTGGTCATAAGAATATTTAAGAGATAGTGTACTAGTATCAAGTTTTACAGTAGCGTATACTTTTAAAAACCTTCTAGAGTATAAATAAATTTTCGTTTATATATATATATATGAGAGATTTTTTATTTGTGGTAAATAGAGAAATATGGGAGTTGTGGGATGCAAGAGAAGAAATCTTTTTGGGAAAGAAAAAAGCTAATGAATATGGAAACACGCGAGTGCTCGCAAAAATACGTGGTCATCCAGGTCGCAGGTCATGATTCATGTGCATTACTTTGTAAAGCACGGCATGACGGCTTTTGTATATGAGTAGAAAGATTATGGCGAGTCTGGCGCAAGGTGATGGTGGTCAGGTGCCAGGCGCCGTTCATGCTCTGCCATTGCTGTCGTNAAGATTATGGCGAGTCTGGCGCAAGGTGATGGTGGTCAGGTGCCAGGCGCCGTTCATGCTCTGCCATTGCTGTCGCCCAGTGGCCATTATCTCTCAAAATTTCCCTTTTCCCCTAGTAATTAAACATGTTTCTTTTCAAATGTCTCTTTTTCCTTCAATATTTCCTTTTCTTACCCTAAGATTCCCGTTTATCGAAAAAAAAATTACAGATACCCTCATTTTAAAAAACGATCCCCTTATTTGCAGAAACGATCCATTTGGAATATTTGGGGAGATCGGTTTTTTACATTCGACTTTGATCTTTAACCTTGAAGCCAAAACAAAATATGAAATAATCGAAAAACTAAATTGAGAAAACTTTACATCGATGACTGCGACCACCATGTTGGATGTCAGTGACCTTGTCCCCAATGACCTTAAACACAAAAACTCGATAAAAATGGTAAAAATTGAGTAAATTCATAAAAGTCGGTGAGCACATTACATTAATGACTACGGCCACTATTTTGGATTCAGGTAACATTGACCATTGACATTGACCCTATGCCTATGACCTTCAATTACGTTGAACCCAAAAAATTGTAATAAAATCGAAAATAATTTTAAAACCGAGGTAAAAATTACACTGACGTAACCCGACGACCACCTTGGATCCAGGTGACTTTGGCCTTGACCCAAGGCCTTGGTCTTAAATGACTGAATCCAAAAAAATACAAAAAATTGTCTTAATGATTCCCAGAAAAATTTAAAAAAATGCTAAAAATAATTTTAGAAGCACAATNAAAAAATACAAAAAATTGTCTTAATGATTCCCAGAAAAATTTAAAAAAATGCTAAAAATAATTTTAGAAGCACAATATATTTAATTTAAACAATTATTTAAAAAAATTATAAAAAAAATTTGAATGTTTTGGCTTGGATAAGGTGGGAGACTGGAACCGACCAGCCTCCGAGCAATGATCTCACCCGACAGCCATATTTAATTCAAGTGACCTCTAACTTAACCTTTGATCTTAGCCCCACGACCTTGTATGACCTGGAACCCAAAATCACAAATATTCCAAAAACAGAACCAAATAAACAAAATTATAAAAATATTATTATTGAAAACAATATCTTAAAATCTTGAATCTTCGGATGTTTCCGCAGCACCAAGTCTGGCTCACGAAAGACCCTCGCCAATGTTTCTCATTTGTTAATTAGTCGATTCTTCTCCACTCGCTTCGCCAATGTTTAAAATGCGTTGATAACTTGTGCTCGCTTCACGAAGCAATTTTTTTTTATTGGGTGTTTGCTCATATTCTTTTGACTTGCCACCAGTGTTTCTCATTGGTTAATTATTCAACAGGCCTCCATTCCCCTAAACAATGCTCATTCTGTCGCATGCACTCCACTCACCATATTCATTTTCCTTGTTTGTTAATCGTTTTCCTTTTCATGACCTAGGTGAAGGTAGTATATTTTTGATCGATTTCGTCACCAGATTAGATGCTGATTTAGCCACCATGTTAGTTGTCGACCTTGACTTTGACCCCACGTGACCCTTAACCCAAAACATTTATGGAAAAATCACAAAATTGAAAAAAGCCCAAACTTCGAGGGAGAAATTATATTATTGACACCGATNAAGATTATGGCGAGTCTGGCGCAAGGTGATGGTGGTCAGGTGCCAGGCGCCGTTCATGCTCTGCCATTGCTGTCGTCCAGTGGCCATTATCTCTCAAAATTTTCCTTTTCCCTTAGTAATTAAACATGTTTCGTTTCAAATGTCTCTTTTTCCTTCAATATTTCCTTTTCTTACCCTAAGATTCCCGTTTATCGAAAAAAAAATTACAGATACCCTCATTTTAAAAAACGATCCCATTATTTGCAGAAACGATCCATTTGGAATATTTGGGGAGATCGGTCTTTTACATTCGACTTTGATCTTTGACCTTGAAGCCAAAACAAAATATGAAATAATCGAAAAACTAAATTGAGAAAACTTTACATCGATGACTGCGACCACCATGTTGGATGTCAGTGACCTTGTCCCCAATGACCTTAAACACAAAAACTCGATAAAAATGGTAAAAATTGAGTAAATTCATAAAAGTCGGTAAGCACATTACATTAATGACTACGGCCGCTATTTTGGATTCAGGTAACATTGACCCTTGACATTGACCCTATGCCTATGTCCTTCAATTACCTTGAACCCAAAAAATTTTAATAAAATCGAAAATAATTTTAAAACCGAGGTAAAAATTACACTGACGTAACCCGACGGCCACCTTGGATCCAGGTGACTTTGGCCTTGACCCAAGGCCTTGGTCTTAAATGACTGAATCCAAAAAATACAAAAAATTGTCTTAATGATTCCCAGAAAAATTTAAAAAAATGCTAAAAATAATTTTAGAAGCACAATATATTTAATTTAAACAATTATTTTAAAAAATTATAAAAAAAATTTGAATGTTTTGGCTTGGATAAGGTGGGAGACTGGAACCGACCAGCCTCCAAGCAATGATCTCACCCGACAGCCATATTTAATTTAAGTGACCTCTAACATAACCTTTTATCTTAGCCCCACGACCTTGTATGACCTGGAACCCAAAATCACAAATATTCCAAAAACAAAACCAAATAAACAAAATTATAAAAATATTATTATTGAAAACAATATCTTAAAATCTTGAATCTTCGGATGTTTCCGCAGCACCAAGTCTGGCTCACGAAAGACCCTCGCCAATGTTTCTCATTTGTTAATTAGTCGATTCTTCTCCACTCGCTTCGCCAATGTTTAAAATGCGTTGATAACTTGTGCTCGCTTCACGAAGCAATTTTTTTTTATTGGGTGTTTGCTCATATTCTTTTGACTTGCCACCAGTGTTTCTCATTGGTTAATTATTCAACAGGCCTCCATTCCCCTAAGCAATGCTCATTCTGTCGCATGCACTCCACTCACCATATTCATTTTCCTTGTTTGTTAATCGTTTTCCTTTTCATGACCTAGGTGAAGGTAGTATATTTTTGATCGATTTCGTCACCAGATTAGATGCTGATTTAGCCACCATGTTAGTTGTCGACCTTGACTTTGACCCCACGTGACCCTTAACCCAAAACATTTATGGAAAAATCACAAAATTGAAAAAAGCCCAAACTTCGAGGGAGAAATTATATTATTGACACCGACTACCTCTTGATGCCATCTTTTTTAGTCACCTATCCTTCATGCTCAGTCATTCCTTCTCATCCATTCTCCATCCCCTATCTTGTATTTTAGCCATGCTTTGTTATTCCATGTCAGCCATATTAGTTTCCATCGATACCACCATCTTACTTAACATNCAAAACATTTATGGAAAAATCACAAAATTGAAAAAAGCCCAAACTTCGAGGGAGAAATTATATTATTGACACCGATTACCTCTTGATGCCATCTTTTTAGTCACCTATCCTGCATGCTCAGTCATTCCTTCTCATCCATTCTCCATCCCTTGTATTTTAGCCATGCTTTGTTATTCCATGTCAGCCATATTAGTTTCCATCGATACCACCATCTTACTTAACATNCTTGTATTTTAGCCATGCTTTGTTATTCCATGTCAGCCATATTAGTTTCCATCGATACCACCATCTTACTTAACATCGTCATCATGTTTTCCACATACCTATACTCTATCATTCCATGTCAGCCATCTACGATTTCATTTGTTTAAACTACCATGTGAACCGATGAAAAAAACACTATCTCGTGCTCCATCATGCCATGTGCACCAAATTCGATTTCGTATTCTTGGTAACCTTCTCTATAATTCCTACTTAATTTAGTCACAGGCCATCATATTAGGTTTTGTTAATGCTCTACCATTCCACCTCGATTTAGTAGCCTTCTGATCACTCAGTTCCCTCGAACCACCATATTGGATTACATCACTTCTGCAATCTTTGATTGTAGCATATGACCTTGTCCTTTAACCATCAAGATCTTCCTTTTAGTTTNGATTACATCACTTCTGCAATCTTTGATTGTAGCATATGACCTTGTCCTTTAACCATCAAGATCTTCCTTTTAGTTTGTATTTCGTGTTTACTAAAAAAAATAACTGTGGTGTTTTAGGACACGACCGGGCATGTAGAGATTTATTTAGGACCTCTCTTCACTAGATACATCACTAAAGCATGACTGGTCAGGATCGACTCACTCTTCGCCCTCCCTTCACTATATATCTCAGGGGTAAATTTCTAACACTTCAACAGCATACTTCCGAGACTGCAAAATCCAATCAGCTTAAAATGTATTACAGTATTAATCCACTTTTTTGCACTTCAGCATTTACATTTGCTACATTATCATTGTTTATGCATATCCAGTGATTGGCCTACACACGAAAACTTGAAGTTCTAACTTTCACGTTACCATATTTTGCCTACGTCATTTCATAAATTTTTGTTATCACGCTCATTTACAGTATCGGCTTGTAGTGGCGGAGTTAAAAACCGAGGCTGCCATATTCCCATATTCCCTATATCAGAGAAAGTAGGCATGCTAGGACAAGTTAAATAAACACTAGCTAGAAATAAAACACTTTTGTTTATTAATTGAAAAAATATATTTATTATGCACTCATAATACAAAAAAAAAATAGAATCCACACATTCTCCATATATACATGCTGTGTATTTCCAACAACTTCCTTGCACCTTGGTTGTTGGCCAAAATCTTGCCACAGTAACAGCAACAAAGCCTTAACGAAGTCATAAAACATTTTAAGGGAAAAAATAAAATTTTGAGAAAAAAAGGAAAAATTCCAGAGGAAATGGCCGCTGGACGACCGGAATGACAGAGCATAAACGGCGCTTGGCCCCTGACCCCCCAATACCTTGCGCTAGACTCGCCATAATCATCCTACTGGTTTGAAAGAAGCAGCAGGTGTTGATGAAACGCATTCAGGATGCTTTACTTATTACCACAGCCAAGCACTGCAAACTGCAGAGAGCTACAAACACCGCACACTGAGAAACTGACTACAGTTTATTCACGATTTCTTCACACGTTTTGAATCAAACCTATAAAACATCAACTCATTTATTATGCGTGTGGTTGTTTCCTAAATATGTCGTGTATTTCAAGCGTTTTATACTTATGTTGGCATAAATGTACAATTTTGTTGGTTAAATTGAACATTTTATTATATTTTATATATAAAATATGATTTTTCATTTATAATTTGTATCAATAGAAACAGTGGTAATATAGGTGTGCTGGTAATGCCTAGTAAGAAATAGTTCTTATTCAAAATTGTATTGCACTAAGTGCCCACGGATGTGGTGCGCTTTTCCCTTTCATGTAATTTTCTAGACTAGGTTAAGCTTAGAGAGCATAAGGCGGAGGAATATCCTGGAAGTAGAACTTTAGTAGTGCTTTAGAAAAGCGTGAAGTAACCGTGGGTGGACTTTAGTGCTTGTGTATTTCTGAAGGGGTAGAATTTTTTACAATGTATTTGAATCTCTGTGTGCGCCTCAAGAGTGCTGGTGCTCTTNAGTAGTGCTTTAGAAAAGCGTGAAGTAACCGTGGGTGGACTTTAGTGCCTGTGTATTTCTGAAGGGGTAGAATTTTTTACAATGTATTTGAATCTCTGTGTGTGCCTCAAGAGTGCTGGTGCTCTTCTTTACTTTGCCGTCGTTTAGTCGTTCCTCTTAATTCACTTTTAATCGAGCCCATTTTCGAAACTATTCTTTCATTCCAGTCAGGCCACTGCGCTTACACCCAACAGTATGGAATGTTCGTCCAACTTCGCTTTGTTTAGGTACTCCGCAAGTATGCTCAACATCAGAAGTTGTCATTTGTCACGAACAGTTTACGAATAAATAGTAGGTAAACAAAGGACCCATGAAAGGATTGACATAACTATTAACCTGATTAATAATAATTTATTATTCGCATATCGAACTTTCGAGTTTCTTAACGGACTCTCTTCAATTCGGAAGCCAATATTTTTTCTAAAATAAGTTTAATTTGTTGCGTAATAAATTTTTTTGAGATATTCTAATAAATATATTGCAGTATGTTATGTCGTGACATCACAGGTGGCCAGAAAAACCAAAATCTAGACACCATGCTTCCATGTTACATATGTACGGTAAGTTTAGCCGAAATCCGCTGGGTCAATCGTTACATTTTAGAGGAACACACAGAACAAACAAAATGCAAACGGACGCATGTACTTGTGAACATAAACACACCAATTGCGCCCAAATATTAAGACGCAACAATTAAAAATGTTCCGCCCTTCATTACAAAAATAAATTAGCATCTTTAACAGATACTTTACGATAAAAACTGGAGAAAGTGTTTAACATAACTTGGTCCATTAACAAGGCACTGGAAAAATGAATGGACCGACTGAGGAAACTTGACGCAACGCACGGTTGTAGCAATTGAGCGTATGGCGATCGTGTAACGTAATATCAGGCCACTCCGTGATACCAAGTGATTTCGTGATAGTTTCTACGTCAGTGTTCACACCACACTCGCGTAAATTTCCTCAACCTACCCATAAGGGCTGCAGTTGTGTAGTGGTTAGACTACTCGCCTCCCACGTAGGCAAAACGGTCTCGATTCCNTAACAGATACTTTACGATAAAAACTGGAGAAAGTGTTTAACATAACTTGGTCCATTAACAAGGCACTGGAAAAATATATGGACCGACTGAGGAAACTTCACGCAACGCACGGTTGTAGCAATTGAGCGTATGGCGATCGTGTAACGTAATATCAGGCCACTCCGTGATACCAAGTGATTTCGTGATAGTTTCTACGTCAGTGTTCACACCACACTCGCGTAAATTTCGTTAACCTACCCATAAGGGCTGCAGTTGTGTAGTGGTTAGACTACTCGCCTCCCACGTAGGCAAAACGGTCTCGATTCCCGGCGGGGTCGCTCCCGGATTTTCGCACGGGGGAATCGTGCCGGACGATGCCACTGGTCTTCGGGTTTTTCCCGGAGGTCTCTCGCATCCCCCGCGCTTTAATTCCGGCGCTGCTCCATACTCACCTCGCTTCGCCCTCGTCGGCTCTAAACCCTCCGACGATGTTAAGAGCAGCCGAAATATCTCTACTCCACCACTCCACGTAACCATTCTTAAAAAAAAATTAAAAAAAATAAGGTGTCAGGGTGTTGATGATGACATAAGAACTCGGAAATGATTGTCGTATAAACTTTATTTTTTTGCGATACACGTGGGGCACCTTGAACCATGAACTGATTCACGCCCCGCCTACTTAGGCCTGCATACGTGAAACAGTCGCTTGAACTGGGAATTTCAGTCGCACACGCCCGCAAAATGGCGTCTGTGGCCAGCAAAATGTTGTAAAATGGCGCCAGTTAGCACCTGGTATGGAAGCCTACACACCAGCCGTTAGCCAATAGGGAATCTTCCGCAACTACACAGTAGTCAATTAGACTCTAGGTGCAGTCCAGAGTGAGTGAAAAGATTTGGGCGACCCTTCACAGCNGCCTACACACCAGCCGTTAGCCAATAGGGAATCTTCCGCAACTACACAGTAGTCAATTAGACTCTAGGTGCAGTCCAGAGTGAGTGAAAAGATTTGGGCGACCCTTCACAGCGAGGTATTGAGAGCCGATGAGGGTGATCGAGGTATGGAGCAGTGCCAGAATCAAGGGGTGGGGGAAACGGGAGATCCCCGAGAAAACCCACCGACCAGCGACATCGCCCGGCACTATTCTCGCATGCGAAAATCCGGGGGTGAACCGGCCGGGGATTGAACCCGGTTCGCCTTGGTGGGAGGCGACCAGGCTGACCGCTAAGCCACGGCGGCACCTCGTTCCAGAGCCTCGCGTAAGCAATCAGAGAATCGGTACGCCAACATGAAAGAAACCACGGNGCCACGGCGGCACCTCGTTCCAGAGCCTCGCGTAAGCAATCAGAGAATCGGTACGCCAACATGAAAGAAACCACGGAGTCTTTTAGTCTCTGTGTAACCTACTTATATACCCTGTTACCCTGCGGCTGGGCGTGGAATGAAACAAATACTGTTATATAAACCACAGAACACAACTTACAACACAGATTCTGTGACCAGTCCATGGTTCAGAAACAAAGCCATATTTTCCTTCGAAAATAAAATATTTAGAACATACAATCATCCGTGCATGAGAAAACAGGAATTGTGCTTTCCGCTCGATTCGCTGACATGCATTCCAAGATGACGGATGTCGAGCTTGCTCACTCAAACCAGAAAGGTCCATTTCAAAAGTAGGAATTCCTCTTGGTGGTCCGTCACGGGAATAAATGAATTCGAGTCGAAATGAATCAACGGGAAATGTAAGGAAGTGGAACGGAAGGACAAAGGTAGCGCGCACGAAGGGTGATGCAATAAAGTCGCAGGTCGGGCGGAAGGAAGACGAAGGACGATGGGAACGATATTACAAAGTTGTTTGCTGCCGAGAAAAGTGAAGAGAGCATCGCGGCTTGTTTAGGGAGAAACGCGAGGACGTAGGGAGATAGGCGTGGGGAGAAAGAAAGGAAAACGAGACGAAGACTGAGTAAGGCGCGGGGAGAGACAAGGAAAATGGAAGACGAAACGAAAATGGCTTGGGTAAGGAAGAAGTGGGGAGATAGGGAAAGAGAAAATAAAATAAAATAAAATTGCTGATCGCCCGAGATTGGTCGAGGCGACGGCCATCAGCAGCAGTGCAGGATAGGAATGACTCGGCGCGATACGCGGACGTAACGGGGAGAGAAGGAAGGAAACAGCTGATGCATGCGGGCACCGAGAAACGTGTCCTGGGCGGCGAAACGAGCGAACCAGTTTATCTCCAATTTGCAGCGGAGTTAACGGATGTCTCTCGCACTCGCCTTGCACGCTCTGCCCAGACGCAACGCTAACGTTTACTTAGATTGAGCTGAGTTGAGAGATTCGGGCGGCTCTTAACAACGAGGTCTTGAGCGCCGATGAGGGTGAAGTGAGGTGATTATGGAGTAGCGCCGCGACGGATGTGGGAGGCGAGCAGTCTAACCGCTCGTAATATGGGCCACAGGTGTTACCTGCAATGTCATTTCAATAATTTGATATACAAAGATTAAATCGTTAGTTATACATTGCATACTATACGAAAAAAATAATTATCCCTACGACACATTAAAGGCTGTTCTAGGTAAAGTGAGCACTTTTGAAATCAACTTTTAAAAAATGTCACTTTCCATATCTGCGTATATGTCAACGGGTACACTGACTGACAGGCACCCAGTAAAGCTCGCAGCGGCAGAGCGAAAAGAGATTCTATGTCATAATGTTAAATTAAAAGTGTTAAGTAAACATTTGTATATATGGAAACATTTTCTTTTATTTTCCGTTTTTTTTATATTTCATATCAGTTTGAGAATAAGAAATTTTGCAAAATATTTCTGTTTCTAATGATGTCTTAGTTCCCACCAACCGACGCATTAATTTAGTGATCAGGTCCATGGCAATGTTATTTTAACCTATGTTGGAAGAAAACACGATGTGCATACAAATAGATATTAAGCAGGGCTTTCAAAAGTGCTCAGTTTACAGTGAAAAGTGTTAACGCTCCCCCTGCTTTGTATCCGCTCGAGCGAGTGCAAGAGAAGCACAGAGCAGTTATATAACGGCGGCTGCAAGACAATGTAACATTTCGAATGACAGGCGAGCGATAAACCAAGTATCATGTATGAGTTACAAAAAAGCTAGCCGACACGATGATCCTTTAGCGACGTGCGCTTCTGACCTTGGCTGTAATGAGTTTCTACGTTCGTGTAAATAATTTTTTTTTGGTTTACTGCCCTAGCTTCTGTCAGCGTGACTCGGGGTGCGTCGAACTTTCCAGGTCAAGGCCAGCAGATTATGAATAGAGCTACGGGCCTCCGGGCCGGGAGTTGAGATGTTGAGCGGACGATTGGCTGCGGCATCGAGCGAAGGACGAAGAGCGAGAAGAGAAACGAGTGGCGAGAGAAGTGACCGGCGGGAGGAAATTCTGCGACTGCGAGCATCGGCGCAGTGAATAGTGCAACTGGCAGTCTGGACTAGTGGGCTGGNAAGAGAAGTGGCCGGCGGGAGGAAATTCTGCGACTGCGAGCATCGGCGCAGTGAATAGTGTAACTGGCAGTCTGGACTAGTGGGCTGGATGCGCGAGTAAAAGACATTACACATTATGGAAACAGGCAGATACAAAGTTGTTAATGACGAGTATGACAATAACCAAGCAGAGACATAGTCAATTAAAGTTAAATTAGACATTAAATATTGCGCTCACTGATAAATAAAAATATAAATAGTGGAGATAGATAGATTAATGCTCTAAATAATAGCTAAGTGAATATATTAAAAAATAATTTAGTTATTTTATTTTTATTAAGACCTACATCCCTCATGAAATTAGGTACGCCTCTCAGACGTCTTGTAACAATAGCCTATATAAATATGAATATTAGCTGGGCAACAATGGCTTATTTGTTTCTTTGTCTACCGCCATAGATATTTTCATTATCATACAGATATGTAGGGCTATGGAGCATTAATTTTCGTTGTCTGTGGACTTAATCCCTTCGTGGACCAACATTTCCTTATTACCACGTAATTAACAGTAAGGTTTGTTTAATGTAATTTTTATACCGCTAGTTTTGAATACATTAAAATCAATATGTAATCTAGGAATTAAATTTTGCACGCATGCTTAAAAAGAATGTTTTACCTTATCCCGTGCATGTTAACTTCTTTTTGATTTATACATTGTCTTATTTTTCAAAATGCCCGACTTCCTAATTTCATGCTTCGTTAACAATTATCTGCATGGGGAAGCTACATTCATCCCCGTAGCCCTTGTACTTCAGAATCCCACTCTTCCCCGACCTGATATCTATCTGCGAGTGACGCTTCTCAGTATTACGGATTCCTGTCACTAAGAGTTTGTTTCGGATTCTCCGTTAAAATATTTAATACGAACGTGTAAGAAAAATTCAATAAGCAAACTTTATAGCTTTGAGATGGAAGTTTTTTTTTTTACGCTTGCGTTATACTATAAATAAAGTGTGTTTTTGAAGCTTGTGGATCTACGTATAAAGTCTATTCACGGTTTCTTTGAACTTTATGAACCAAACCTTTGAAAAATCACCCCGTGTGTGGCGTGTTTTATTGCTTCCTAAGTATGTCGTGTATCACAAGCGTTTTATACCTGCGTTAACAAAAATATTCCTTCTTCTTGGTTAAATTCAAAATTTTATTATACTGTATATACACCGAAGGGCCAAAAAAACTGGTACACCTGTAGGGCCCCCGCGAACACGCAGAAGTGCCGCAAGACGACGTGGCATGGACTCGACTAATGTCTGAAGGTATGCAGGAGGCAATTCACATCATGAATCCTGCAGGGCAGTCCACAAATCCATAGGAGTGCANTTCCACAAATCCAAAGGAGTGCAAGGCGGTGGAGATCTCTTCTCAACAGCTCGTTGCAAGGCATCCCAGATATGCTCAATAATGTTCATATCTGGTGATTTAGGTGGCCAATGGAAGTGTCTAAACTCAGAAGAGTGTTCCTGGAGCCACTTGGTAGCAACTCTCGAAGTGTGGAGTGTCGCATTGTCCTGCTGGAATTGTCCGCGTCCGTCGGAATTCACAATGGACATGAATGTGTGCAGGTGATCAGACAGGATGCTTACGTATCTGTCACCTGTGAGAGTCGTATTTAGACGTATCAGGGGTCCCATTTCACGCCAACTGCACACGCCCCATACCATGACAGAGCCTCTACCATCTTTAACAGTCCCTTGTTGACATGCAGGGTCCATGGATTCATGAGGATGTCTCAATACCCGTACACGTCTATCCGCCTGATACAATTGGAAACGAGACTCGTCTACCAGGCAACGTGTTTCCAGTTATCAAGAGTCCAATGGCGGTGTTAGCGGGCCCAGGCGAGGCGTAAATCTTTCTGTCCTGCAGTCAACAACGGTACACGAGTGGGCCTTCCGCTCCGAAAGCCCATATCCATTATGGTCTTTGAATAGTTTACACGCTGGCACCTGTTGATGCCCCAGCATTGAAGTCTGCGCCAATTTCAGAAAGGGTTGCACGTACGTCACGTTTAATGATTCTCGCCAGTCGGCGTTTGTCCCGTTCGTTCATGATCTTTTTCCAACCGCAGCGATGTCGATGATTTGATGTTTTACCGGATTCCCTATATTCACGGTACACTCGTGAAATGGTCATGCGCGAAAATCCAAATTTTATCGCTAACTCGGAGATGATATGTCCCATCTCTCGTGCGCCGACCATAATACCACGTTCAAACTCACTTAAAGCTTGATAACCTGCCATTGTAGCAGTAGTAACCGATCTAGCAACTTTGCCAGACGCTTGTTGTCTTTTATAGGCGCTGCCGGCCGCATCGCGTCACTCTGATTGGTTCCATGCCTCTGTTATTTGCATACGCACGCCTATACCAGTTTTTTTTGGCTCTTCAGTGTATAAACGATGCTTTTTAATTTATAATATATATGATTAAAATAACAAAGAAAAATAGGTGTATTGGTAAGGCTTGGAAATAATTTAATTCTTAAGCAAAATATTATGCATCAGAGTGCGTAATGCGCACGAATGCGGTGCGTTGTATCTTTGCTGCGTAATTTTCTAGACTCTCTCAAGTTTTGTTCAGTTGAGCGGAGGAATATCCTGGAAATAGAACTTTTGTACCACTTCAGGAAAGTTTGAAGTAACCGCGAATGGACTATACCGACGCACGCACCATGGACAGACATTCCGTAACCCGCACAAATTAAGGGAATTGTTTTCATTTCTTTTTTGGGAAAAGGGGAAGGTTAAAATCAACATCGAATCTATTTTTGGTAATCAAGTTATAATAAGACAGAGAAATTTTCGTTTTATATAGCTGGCTTGCAATTATTATGAGGTTATTGTCAAAAACAATCAATATTAACTGCAAATCTTTAAAACTTGTAAATATTCCTTTTTTATTCACAATTTTAATTGGTTTGTGGTTATGACCAACTGTGGTTAACCTACTGTTATAAACTTTCAGTTTTATTGTACGACGCCAATTTGAAAAAAAGAATCTATTTTGTGTATTTTGCCACTTTGAGAGCAATAGAAACACAGAGTAGATGAGTACACAGATACGAAATGTCGTGGTTTATTTTATGTAACTATTCTCTGATTGGCTGCGTTNAGAATCTATTTTGTGTATTTTGCCACTTTGAGAGCAATACAAACACAGAGTAGATGAGTACACAGATACGAAATGTCGTGGTTTATTTTATGTAACTATTCTCTGATTGGCTGCGTTAGGCTATGAAAACGGGCCTTGTGTTTGATTGGGTACTGCATATTGCGAAAGGTTCCCTATTGGCTATGCTGCCGGCTGGCTAATAGGGTACCGGACGCTGATTGACGAAAAGCGTTCCAGCATTTCGCTGGCAAACTGATAATGGTCGTGGTGGTGTAGTGGTCAGACTACGCGCCTCCCACCTAGACAAACAAGTTACGTTCCCCAGCGGGGGTCGCTCTCGCATTTTCGCATGTGGAAATCGTGCTGGACGATGCCGCTTGTAGGCGGGTTTTCTCGAGTATCTCCCGTTTCCCCCGCCTTTTCACTCCAGCGCTGCTCCATACTCACCTCGTTTCACCCTCATCGGCTCTTATGACCTCGATGTCAAGAGACGCCCTAATCTCTCCACTCCACTCCAATGACCAATTACTCCATTTTGCTGGCATGTTGGGTAGACTTTGCTGTGTAAGCGGCTGTTTAAATTCTGTATTATTATTTATTCTGTTGAACAGATTTGCAGACATTCAACACGAGAAAGAAGTAAGTCGCTTATCGATTCATTCTCGCGACTTTCAATTTTACTATATTCCAATATTTTATGGTTATTTTTCTGTGCAAGTATACGAGTATTAGTCGTGATAAAATAATTTAGCTGAAATCTCTTATTTTGTTTTTCTGAAATTCTCTATTTAAAATTTAAGTTCCAAATTCGCTGTTCAAACTTATATAAAGATGCATTTTAAAATACTTAAAAAATCCATTAAATTAAAACCGTTTGACTATTTTATACGATATAAGTCATCATAATCAAGTTTGCAGTTTTGTTGATGTTGACCAAAGCAATAACATTCTTCTAAATGTTATACTGTTTAGAAGTGCAAACTTCGTTGAGCCAGGTAGGCTATTCTCGGAATTTTTGGCATTCCCAGAAGTGTTGAGTAACGCCGGGCACTGTTATTAGCTGTTTACTGTATATTTGTTACAATACAAACTTCTATCGTTATTAACACAAACGCTATTCTTGCAAATGAACAAACGCTGTAGATTTACAAAATAATAGTTTGTGGATAAAAATTCTGTGCTAATAATTTGTCAGTTCCAGTTACAAAAACTTTTTGCAGTGTACGTATAACAATCACTGCATGAACTCCATTTCTATTGGTGTGTGTATTCCCACGCACCGTCTTACCATTGGTCCATAATACAACGTGCGCTGCAATGTACAGTGCAGCGTTTATTACTGGTCAAGTATCAGCCAATAATATCGCAGTTGGTTAATGTTCCAGTAAACCTCTCTTTCCTACGTTACATAGTATACAATATACACTGCTCGTGTAATTTACAGTTTGAGTCCTGCCAGAGGAATTACGTTACAGTGGACGTTATCAAACAATAGACTAATAATGAGGTGGACCGATTATTCGTCTTCTGCACATATACCCGACATTGAGCTACCCAAAAGGAATAAAACTGTCAAAAATCACGTGGCCAACAGTGATGAACGAGTTTGTCTGTATCTCGATTTTTAAAAGACGAGCACTTTGTAATGAATAAAATTAATTTATCAAAATTAATCTAATGAATCTGCATTACAAACTGGTAAGATGAAATTTACATACATCTCAAAGCACTTGATTACTAATCGGTGTTCTAATCTCGAATCCAATTCATGCCCTTTTTACTATACATGTTGGCAGAAAAGCAGTTGAATTTGAATTTTGGGACACGGGGAATGGTTGTGAGTAGTTGTGAGTAGTTAGCGAGATCGGTCTACCTCATCTTTACTCATCTTTACTCATGTTACTTCTTTGATATCTTCAAAGAATCTAAAACTCTTTATATTGCGCCAAACTCCATATGTTACATCAGGTGACGTAATATTACGTGTTCAGCACTCAGAGCGTTAAAGGTAAAGGTATGTTTTGGTGATTTTTTATAAGCAGTCGACGTTTGTATCAGCCATGTTGTCTTCGCGATATACTTAAGCGCCAGTGTGCTTTCTGAGTTAAATTGCACAAAAATACAGCATACGTTTTACGTGTTTAGTTTCGAAAATGTGTCTTGTGCTTCTAGAAAACGTCCCAAGCTCGGCATGTGAACAGAAGTGATTCATTACTTCCAGCTTATCAATGATAATGACATGCAGTGATTACAGAGTAGAGGTAAACTGTGGATTCTTCAGTTTGAATGACGCATAAACAGTAATGAGTAGGGGCAGTGACATTTCGCGAAAAGATTTCGAGACAAGATAGAGCCCAAAGCACGGTAGGGTCGTCCAGCTTCTTTGATTGGCTAAATAATGTTCTGGTCCGTGTTAACCGCTTGCGCACGAATCACGAATGTTCAGTGCCGGAGTTTCTTAGCCNGTAGCTTGGTCAAAGACGGACACGACACCAGCAGCCAATGGAGGTATAACAACAGCTGAGGTGTGTATATAGTATTAGAGTCTACTGTGTGCTCCGATTTTTACGCGAAAAGTCAGTGGCCCTAGTAATGAGGCAAATCCTTCGAAGTTTTTATCATTGTTAACTAGCGTAGCGATAAGTCATCCGCATGCTACAGCAGCGACCTGGGTACTGCAGTATTAAAAAGGATTTTGAAAAAATTATGAATCCTTAAACCATTTTTTGAAACGTTCTTCAAATGAGACCGTTCAGTCTGCTTCAACTATTTTTGTCTTGCCAAACTTTTATGAAATCCTTATCCCTGTTTTTCTGCTTAATTATGTTTCTTTTTCGAGTCATGTATATTGTAGTATTTCTGAAATCATTATAATTATAGGATTCGTAAGAAATTTTTTTTATACTTACTTACATTAAAACGAAAGTTATTTTAATTTAAACTACGGAATTTTCACCTCCTTTTGACTTCCTGGCCTCTTTGTCATTTACCTTAAAATAGTTTATTTTTCCCTTAGAGCAACAAATTCTGTAATGGTTTTACCGTTGTTTTTTTTATTAGTAATTTTTGCGACGTTACTTTTCTATTAGTGGACTTTCACAAAAATTGAGTTTTGCAAAATAATACGTGCAAATCTCTTTACCATTAATTTTCATATCTTCGTTAACTTATTCTCTGCGTAGATCAGTGAATTGCAATCTTCTTAACATAAGTCATTATTTTCTGTGTACACGGGTTTTATGGCGATATTATAAAAACTCCACACCACTTCTTTTGAAACATAAAAATTGGACTATTATAAACTCTTATTTGAATGTTCTCGATGGTTTCCCAAAAAACCGTATTGTTTTTTAATTTATAAAATTTTCACGAAATATTTTTTGCTTGAGTTATAAGTTCAATATATTTTCTCGACCAATTTGTGAGTTTAGGCGTTGATATCCTGTGGACTTTTGTTAATTTCAAAGCTTTTGTAGACAATCCCTACATTTCAGTTCAGCAGAGTGAAAGGGATTTTTTTTTATATCTAGTGTTATTCCTGGTTTATATTCTTACTTCATAAGCAAGACGAAAATATTTCTGTTTGCAATGAAACTCTATCGGATATTATAAATCAACAGATATGATACAGCTATATTCAGAATTGTTTGGAAAATATCTTATTTAGTTTACAATGACACGCAAAATTTATTTTTAAAATTTTTACATGGTAAAACTTTGATGTTGCCAAATAGTTTACAGAATTCGCATTACGAATTTCTTTCTCTCCTAACATTTTATGTAAACATTTTTAACACAGATAATCAGCGGCGTGTGGTGAAGTGTCGCAAGGCAAGCTGCTTTTTGCTCTATTCTATACCTAATAGTTTTCTAGTTTACACATCGGTTACTTAAACGTAGTAGTGCAGTTGGCGTCACATCACGTGTGTAATGATTGCCACGCCGCTCTCTCGTGAGTGGCCGCAGTACATTGATATTCTCCCGGCTCCACTCTGGTTACTAATTCTTTCTGCGTGTGCCGAATATGTACAGCACTAAGCAATCACCAGCTTACCTTGCAACACTTCAAAACACACCACACTGTAAAAATAATTACGTAATTTTACACTAAATGGATGTGGCAGCTATGTTTCCACTGTATATCGGTGTAATATTAAACATACATGTGTCAGTTTTTTTTTCTCTCCGTCTAAGTAAATTTACCCCTCGAAAGAGCAAAATAACAGACAGTTTGTACAACTAACTTTACCTAGAGTTCTGCAAAATTACTATTACTATGTAGCAGAAAATAAACTGCAATTTTCGTGTATTTTCTCTCCACGACAAGTAAATTTACACAGTCGTCAGAATTGTAATTTAATTACTGTGTATGTGTATTTTCTAACCAACAAAAAGGTTAGGANTATTTTCTAACCAACAGAAAGGTTAGAAAGCAAATTAACTGTAGTTGTAATTACACAAATTCTGTACATTTTTCACTATTTACGAAGCTAATTTACGGTCAGCATATGTTCTTTTACAATTACGTCATGAATCCACATAGTTTATATGTGTATTTTTATAAGTTTCGTGTTCCGTTTCGTAACTTGATGGTTTACAGAGTTATAAAAATGTACCTCCAAAAGGTGGGTACCAATTGACTTCAGATATAGAACAGGTAGTTATATACAAAAGCCAGCATATTCCATCAGCGGAAGTTAAGATTTCCCTTTGAACACGCAAAAGTAGTTAGAAGTAGTTCTACTCCCTACCACTAGAGCGCATGTTTTAAACAAATAATTGCAGTTATTTTTGATTCCACAGGAACATTAGTGTAAAATTACAAATACTGTACTCGTTTTAGCAAATTACACATAAAAATGTAAAATTACCGAAAATTTGTATGTGTAAATATACACTCACACATACTCCAGAATGTAGCCTAATGCAAGTTTACACACACGCGGTCATTGTGAAATCACACAATTGAAGATGTACAACTTTGCTGACATTAGGTATTCGTACAACGACAATGTAGCAGCCTAAAATACATAACTTAAGGTTTTAATACTGTGAGTGGATGTATTTTTACACAAACTTTATAATGTGTATATGAACACCAACTTTGTGTTTATTAAGCTATATATTAATGTATTTTCGTCAAAGACAAATAGTATTATCTGGATCATTAAGAACATTTGTGGAAAATTACATGTACTGTAGCTGTTTTTACAAATTAAACGTACAAATATAAAATCACCAAAAATTTGTATGTGTAAATATACACTTATTTTTTACAGTGCACTGCAGATAATATAGTTTATTGTTTTTAGCATTGCGTCGGAGCTAAAANTAAATATACACTTATTTTTTACAGTGCACTGCAGATAATATAGTTTATTGTTTTTAGCATTGCGTCGGAGCTAAAAATAGGTGTATCGTAATTCCATAAAGGATGTGTCTTAAATGTTATTAAACAAAAATATACGAAAATTAAAAAAAAATTACGAATGTCAGCACACAAACTTGTTACAGAGTCTTGTGTATTTCCTAAGTTCGATGTCACTCATCCTCCAGATAGTTATGGCACTTTGAACATCTTCATTAGAATCAACGGTTTTTTTTTTTAAGTGTGCTCAAAATCAACCTTTCGAAGGTATCTGAGTATCTTTTATTTATCTTTTGAGTCCATGTAATCTCAAATATATTTTACTTTTCTAGCTTTATAAAATGTAGTTTCTTTGCTTTCAGGAATTATATTTACGGTTCACTTGTCACAATATACATTTTTTAATGAGCTGATAAGCTTCATAACGAGAAGTTGCAAAATTAAACACGTAAAGGTGGTGCTGTTTGGTGACTTAACATACTTTAACTGTGAACTNTCATAACGAGAAGTTGCAAAATTAAACACGTAAAGGTGGTGCTGTTTGGTGACTTAACATACTTTAACTGTGAACTGCTCCTATACATTATCCTGTCTAACTTTTTGAAGTAATCATCAAAACGTTTGATTACACCTGATTTTTTTTCTCTCAATGCTGGGTTCTGCTCGTATTTTCATGTTTCATTAGCTTCAAGAGCCATTTGATAATTTATTTAATTCTGCAGTTGTAATAAATTGCTTTCTAAGAAATGTGCATCAAATCACTTGTGTANTAATTCTGCAGTTGTAATAAATTGCTTTCTAAGAAATGTGCATCAAATCACTTGTGTAAATATTAATAATTCATTGTTTAATCATTATTTTACCTTATGTAAATTAAAAATACTATTTAATTGATATTTCATAATATAAATCTTTTTCTGCGTTGGTTGACACGTATACCCTTTTCTCGGCATTTCAAGTCTGCGAAAACAAGGAATTGTACTAGTAATTATCTGTTGTTAGTCTTAAAGTAATTTTTTTCGCCAGTTTTGTCATTTCAGTTTTAATAGTTTTAATAGATAGTCAAGTGTATATATATATATATATATATGCATCTTATTTTTATTTATAATAATATTATTTCAAGCATCTTTCAAATATAATTATTTTCCCGTTCCGTTTAATAGTTTCATTTAAAATAAAGTTATTTTTTTCCAAATCCTTGAGTTTTTTTCTTTCTCATTGCTCATTATTTGAAGCCGGTAAAAATTATGCATATTGCATTTGGGCACATTCACCTTCCTCTCTAATTCAGCCCTTGATTTTTCTTTTTATTTTATCTATTTTTTAATTTAAGAAACGAAACATGATATTTTGCATCATCAATCAATATGAGCCATTCCTCGAAAATAAGTTTTTGATTATTATATTTATGTCAAATACTGCTGAGTCATTGTTTCTTACTTTCAGAACTAGACAAATGGTTTGTGCATTTTCTTTCTTTCTGCGAAAGAACATTTTATTAAGAGAATAGAACAGACTCATGTTTTACTCACAGTTTCAAGAGAACTGACTAGTTCTTCTCTCTTCACTCAATAAGATACTAAGCAGGGTATTTTATTTCACTCCATGATAAAGTTTATAAATAATTTTATTTTTGGCTTGTTTTTGTAAAATTTNCTAAGCAGGGTATTTTATTTCACTCCATGATAAAGTTTATAAATAATTTTATTTTTGGCTTGTTTTTGTAAAATTAATTTTTTCAATGTAACTATTGGCAATAAATTTAACTAAATCAAGTTAGGTTTGGTGTATTGAAAAAATGGGTGTCTCCATGTTCCTCAAAATTGTTATTAATTTCAGAAAATAAGCGATTTTTAAGAAATACCAAAACTTTCTTTAACATATTTTACTTCGCTTTTATAGTACCACTTGAAATTTTCATAGCGTGTTTACGAATGTAATTTTTTCATATAATGCAAATAGTTCATTACTGCCATAATAACGTCATGCGTTTTATTCAATGTCTAATAGAAATCGAAATACAAATTTATAACGTATTGTTTACATTTACATTGTTCTTATTGGTAAATGATTTTGTATTATGTTTGTATCATATTTCGCATTACATTCTTTACAAATATGTGCATGTTAGACTTTTGTCTACAAGTGCTTGTGAAAGAAATCTATAAATCATTTATGCCCTTTCGTTGCAGAATCTCTCATTTTTCAGTTTTTCTTATTGGTTTTTATTGGATTAGCTATATATTCTGAGGATTATTTTAATTACAGTATGAAGTATGTCGTAGCGTTCTTTCCCGTAAAGGTTTTAAGCGTATGTGTTATGAGAAAGTTCCATTTCGTGAGGCTTCACGATACTACACTTTTGTTGATAGTAATCCAAGAGATAGTATGTACTGACCACGTGACGAGTAGAAACTTGTAGCACGTTCTGACGAGTACAGTTTCCGAATGGTATAGAGAGATGAAAGTATCTAAGTATCGACGTCATAATGTGCGGTATGCCTACTTATAAATAAAATATTTTTTGTCCCTTGATTTGAGTGATATGTCCGATATATATTAAATCAATTATTAATATATTTTGTTATAATATTTTTTTTACATAAAAGTAATTAGTAACTTTGTTTTTTATATGAATAACTCTGTATGTTTGTAAGAAGTATGAAATAAACTCTCAGAAAATGCAGGAACCAACGAAGATGTCCTGAAAAAAACCAGAGCCATCCTTTCGGGAATCGAACCCAGTTCACCAAGAAAGGACTGATCAGCACGCCATCGGAGTTTCTGCCTAGCCTATTAAAACTCCAAACTGCTTGTTTATGTCTGTTGGAGAAATTAACGGAACACATATGGCAAGCAAATAACTCGTAAACGTGCTATAAATCGCATTTTTATTGGTAGTGAGAGCATGTCTCAACAAAAGACTCTCTGTTTAGTAAACGTGAGTAAATTCCTCTGTTTGTATTCGCAAATGGCTGTTTATATATAACTAAAGAGNCAAAGAGATGCGACATATACAGATATGCATGCTAATAAATTTTCCGAAACAATTATACGATTATTTTTTAATGAATATACAGCAAATTTCAAAATGGATCACTTCCCAACAAATATACTTAAATGGAAATATGCAAATAATACCCCATTTAATGTAACTTATTTAACATACGCATCGATATGTATCGATTTTTTTATAAACCAATGACCACTCTCCTGTTGTACATTTGTATTAAAATGTGTTGTCACAAATTTATATTGAAAATGTTAAAATGG
>NQII01011249.1:0-15449 GCA_002778355.1 Clitarchus hookeri
TGGAAAAACCGTTGCTTCCCTAATAAAGTCGCTGGCCTGTCTCACCAAGCACTTTGTACACATTTGTCGTTGTCTTTGGAACAATTTCCGACGTTCACGGAGCGGAAACGCCCCCTGGTGGCGTCATGGGTTGCCAGCGCCACGTTGTCATGGTAACAAGCAGGGGAGGGATGGGGCAAAAGCAAAGCTTCGAAGAAAGCACACTAGCGAGCCGCGCACCAATTGCCGTCCAGCACTCATGCAGGTAACAGCAGCGTAATGGTCAGTTGAGTGGGTTCCATCGCAACAATGGTAAGCCATGTTCACGACCCTCACGCATAAACATCAATCCAAAGCGTGGTGAACTTAGGCGAAATTTTTATGTGCGTAGGCCGTCACAAGTGGTGTACTATCATCTACACTGGTGAGCCACAATAACTGGCATAGGCGTTCGTATGCAAATAACAGAGGTATGGAACAAATCAGAGTAACGCGATGCGGTCTGCAGCGCCTATATAAGACAACAAGCGTCTGGCGAAGTTGCTAGATCGGTTACTGCTGCTACAATGGCAGGTTATCAAGATTTAAGCGAGTTTGAACATGGTTTTATAGTCAGCGCACGAGAGATGGGGCATAGCATCTCCGAGGCAGCGATACAATTTGGATTTTCGCGTACGATCATTTCACGAGTCTACCGTGAATATCGGGAATCCGGTAAAACATCAAATCTTCGATATCGCTGCGGCCGGAAAAAGATCGTGAACGAACGGGACAAATGACGACTGAAGAGAATCATTAAAAGTGACAGACGTGCAACCCTTTCTCAAATTGGCGCAGATTTCAATGCTGGGGCGTCGACAAGTGCCAACGTGCGAACTATTCAACGGACCATCATTGATATGGGTTTTCGGAGCCAAAGGACCACTCGTGTACCGTTGTTGACTGCACGACACTAAGCTTTACGCTTCGCCTGGGCCCGCCAACACCGCCATTGGACTGTTGATGACTGGAAACACGTTGCCTGGTATGACGAGTCTCGTTTTCAATTGTATCGGGCTGATGGACGTGTACGGGTATGGAGACATCCTCATGAATCCCTGGACCCTACTTGTCAACAGGGGACTGTTCAAGCTGGTGGAGGCTCTGCCATGGTATGGGGCGTGTTCAGTTGGCGTGAAATGGTCCCCCTGATACGACTCTGACAGGTGACAGATACGTAAGCATCCTGTCTGATCACCTGCATCCATTCATGCACATTGTGCATTCCGACGGAGGTGGACAGTTCCAGCAGGACAATGCGACACCCCACACGTCGAGATTTGCTACCGAGTGGCTCGAGGAACACTCTTCTGACTTTAGACACTTCCATTTTCCACCTTAATCATCAGACATGAACATTATTGAGCATATCTGGGATGTCTTGCAACGTTATGTTTAGAAGAGATCTCCATCGCCTCGCACTCTTATCGAGTTGTAAACTGCCCTGCAGGATTCATGGTGTGAATTGTCTTCTACATACCTTCTGACATTAGTTGAGTCCAAACCACGATGTCTTGTGGCACGTCTGCGTGCTCGCGGGGGCCCTACACGATATTAGGCAGGTGTACCAGTTTTTTTGGCTCTTAAGTGTATTTTAAAGTGGTAAGAATTCCCGTAACGATATATTGAACTGACTTGAAGTAATGCTGTGAAAATACTGTATTCTGTGGTAACCACAGTTCATCATGTTGAGAAAAACGAAAATCTTGGTTTGGGTGAACAGCCGTTAAAATGCTGAGAAAGACTTTTATAGTTAACATAAATAAAATAAAAACTCATGAAGTTAAATTACAAGTTTATCGTGCGGTAGAAACTAAAATGAACTGTCGGAAACACTACATACTTTTGTAATAGGAACACACAACAATAGGGGTAATCAACCTCTGACTTTGCCCTCTTGAGTACAGAACGATGCTGCTTCTCCCTAGATACAACCGCCGTTCTGAAGATGCTGTATGTAAACGACAAATTAGTCACTCGCATCCTTGACAAAAGGGCTATTTGCGGTTCATCCCTCACGCAATGGGGGGTTAAGCTGGGACGTGGAATGGGAACCGTTTCTTTTCCAATACAGCTACGGTTGTCCTGCGCGAACCCACCCGACATATTCAACGAAAAAAAAAACTTATCTGTGAATAGTATGTGAAAAAAACACTTCTGAGTGTCGGTACACGCTAGTGGGATATGGCGCATACACATGTCAAAGTCCCTTAACCAGCTTCGTACCTTAGAAAAATTCATAAAAATCACGACGCCACTTTACCGCTGTTCAAGTAAATAGTTTGTAATAATAAATGTATCAATATATTATAGTGTTCCAGGAAAACCACAAATTCTACAAAAACTCATAACAATTGAAAACAAAAAAAAATATGATTCCAGAATTATGGGAAATCACGAAAACCAAAATATAAGCCATAAATACAAACATTTTCAGATGACTTTTAAAACTCGAGAGAATTCAAGAATTTAACTTAAAATCTAAGAAACTCACATATAAATTTAAAATTTCTTAAAATTTGAGAAATATTTTAAAGATAACAACCATAATATATAAATAAATCTTCGACAGTTACAAAAAAAATCGTAGGGTCACCAATATTATCCTTGCAGGTGCAAAAATGCTTCCAAACTATCAAAAATCTTTGAAAAACGTAAAAAATATTTGGGAATCGTCAAACATATTTGACAATCGCAAGAAAATCTTCGAAAATCTTATAATATCATTAAAAATCTTCGAAAATCACTGAAAATCACTAGAAAATCTTTGAAATTCGTAATGAAATATTTAAAAAAATTTTAAAATCTTCGAAAATCACAAAAAAAACTTTGAAAATACCTAAAAACTTTTAAAAATCACATTAGGTATTCCAATACAACAAAAATTACTGAAAAGCATCGCAACTTGAAAAAAAAATTACCAAAAATTACAAAGAAATAAAAAATAGGTGTACACATTTTAACCTCGTTGTTCACCGCTCGGTGTAACTCGGAAGTAGAACTTAAAAGAGAACTTTNTAAAATACCTAAAAACTTTTAAAAATCACATTAGGTATTCCAATACAACAAAAATTACTGAAAAGCATCGCAACTTGAAAAAAAAATTACCAAAAATTACAAAGAAATCAAAAATAGGTGTACACATTTTAACCTCGTTGTTCACCGCTCGGTGTAACTCGGAAGTAGAACTTAAAAGAGAACTTTCGAAAAGTTGGAAGTGACTATGAGTAAACTGTAGACAAAGAACGGCCTGAGAATACCTGCGTAAAGTTGCTTGGCTCGCTGCAAGATGTTGCCACGGCCAACTAACAGCATCTGACCAGAAAACTCTCTGCAAAAAAACGCGGGACGTGTATCGCTCACAGTATTTCCTTTAACATTATTCGTCGTATGCCATGTTTCGCTTTAGCTGTTTCTCACATCTTTCTTTCTGCAGGGCTCTTCCTTAAAATACGGCTGATGGCAAGTTTGCTGCCATCTGGGTTTTGCTTGTATTTATCCACAACTGTATACAATATTTAATAGGGAACATCTACACATTAATTTTGAATATTTTTACTTTTACTGTTGTCACTCCTCTAATTGTAATCGAAGGTATTTGCATAAATAAAAATTCTTGTCCCACGTGAGAAAATGCGGATTTCAGCAATAGTTTTAGCAAGGAAGTAATTATATAGATGGCCATGTACGCTTTGATTTTTAATTGAAGATTAATTGTGGCGATATGTAAATCAATCGATGATTTTAGGTATGAATCCGCGTTAAGGACGTTCCAGACTAAAATATTATTTCCTACATTTTTAGTATGTTATGTAATGTTTAGTTTTTATTTAAAATTAGAGATTGTAAATTGTTGGAAAATTGCGGGCAATAAATTTAAAAAAAAAAAAATTTTAATAACTACAGTGATTATACATTTTTTTTCATACATTGCGTTACTCCATGGCTAAAATGATTTATTCTTCACGTAAGAATGGCATGAAACACTCTGGCTAGCACTATTTCAGTTCTAATTTCTGGGAAAAAATTTAGATCGAAATAGCTAGAGATGTTTTACATCAGGTAAAGCAAGCGTTGGCTATCAAATACTTTGAAACATGTGAATTCAAGAACAAATTCGGCTGAAGATATGATTAATGTTTAAATATATTTACAAAAATTGCACAAATCAGTAGTTTTAATTTAAATTTCTATTATTTACAGTATAAAACATTGTGCATTTAGCTTTTCACAATAGTTATACTTTTATTGAGATACCACTTCTACCGTGACACAAAAACATAAATTATCTTGAGATTCTAGGATAAAAATCTAGTACTAAAATACTTTTAAGACGACTTTGTTGTGAAAATATTATACCGCACTCTGCAGAGCTTGGCCGTTAGGAAGCTACCTGCAATTTCATTAAAATGCTTTGACAATCTCTCACTCTAACTTGATTGGATTAACAATAGAGGCATATTATTACACACCGTGGGAAAAAAACAGCCTCTACTACAGGTACTGTTTTCCCATACTGTCAAGCTCTTAAAAAGCTGCCATTAGAATTTTTTTTTCAATTCATGCAATAGTGCAAATTATGAAATGGACAACTCAGATAACTAATGTTTGTTTTCTTGGCAATAACTCATCTTCAGAAAACCATTATTTACTAAAACACGCGTATATAGAAAACACAGAAATTACAGAAATTACTAACAAGTAAGCCCTCCTAATCATTTCAGACCCACTTTAATTTATTGTTACAGGCGTTGCAAACCAAAAATTTTTTTGATCCGTGCTGTATTTAAGTCGACATAATGGTTGTTTCGTTGTCACAGTCAATGATGCTTTACGTTTGCCTACAGGTAAATTAACCAATTTTGACCTAGTCCAGTAAGATGGTTTACGAATCATTTACACACAGGTTAAGATCATTGGTCATTGAGATTCTCAGTATGCAGTATATATCAAATATTACCTACACGTACGTTATGTACACCATTTTTTACACTGGAAATGAATGGGTTAAGTACGGGCAAAACCGTGTGTTGAAAACATCCGAACGCTGGACACGTAAAGTTCCACACGTAGTATGGTCAAAGAATCGATAGTAATACAGAGGCGAAACAGTGTGGCAGTTCCTTTGATATATGCGTACCCATTTGCTGATTGGCTACGCGAAAGCCTGGAAGTGTTTCCTTTTGAATGATTGGCTAATGCATGCTGCGAAAGATTCCTTTATGGTTGTGTTGCTGGCTGGAAAGCAAATTACCAAGAACTGATTTGCGGAAGGCGTCGTGCCTGTTGGCCAGTTACTCCATTTTACTGGCGTGTGTGGCTGAAGTTCGTGATAGAAGGGATTGTTTCACTTCCGTATTAAGTATGTATTCTGTGGCGTGACTGTGAAGAAAACGTCGAGTACCGTACAAAAAGAAAGACAGAGCAAGTTTCCCCATGTAACGTCGCGCAGCTGTGTTTCTAATAGATGAAAATTGCATAGTAACATCGTCGAGATGCAAGTGTTTGGGAAAAAGTGAACAACAGGGGCCAATCAAGGAAACCAAAGAATCCAGAGGACTTTCATTGAGACATGGGCCCCGAGTACAGGACACAAGACAGAAACGACCATGTGACAAACGGGAGACAAGAAAAAAAAAACACTTCTCAATAATAAGGAATATGATGACCCCTGACTGTTGTGCAAGATGTACACCGTCTGTGGTAGGCATGGAATCGGCCACGATCTCACGAGGGTTAATGACCCATTCCTCCTGTACTGCTGGTCGTGGCTGA
The DNA here is from genome assembly GCA_002778355.1 of Clitarchus hookeri. Classification (NCBI taxonomy): domain Eukaryota; kingdom Metazoa; phylum Arthropoda; class Insecta; order Phasmatodea; family Phasmatidae; genus Clitarchus; species Clitarchus hookeri. Next base: position 5,794 of record NQII01011249.1, read on the forward strand.
GGGGTCGCTGCTGTCGGCTGGCGACATTCTGCCATGCATCTCCCAAAAACGTGCCACACGTGGTTATTTGAGGTACGGGGACCGTGCGGGCCAATCCATGAAGCGAATGTCTTTGCTCTCCAATGGCTCAGCGACAATTACTGAATGATGAGGTGTGTCACTGTCGGTCATGAAGAGGAACTCCGTGCCCACAGCACCCTGTAAAAGACGCCCATGAGTAAGGAGGACCTCGGTACAATAGCGGTCACCAGTGACTGAATCGTCTTGGGAGATGTGGAGCTCAGTTTGACCACCAAGCATTATGTCTCCCCTATCGAGAACTCCACCTCCGGCAGCCCGGTGCATTTCGAAGGTGTTGGAGGTGTGATTGCGTGTTCTCTGCTCTCTCCAGATACATAAACATCCATGATCTCAAGTGGGAATAAATCGGCACTCGATCCTATTTCTGAGCTTCCCAGCCCCGCAGTAAATTCTATTCTCCGATAGGCACGCATCAATTGCACAAAGTGTACTGGTTGTTGAGCGAACCAACTTGAGTTTCCGATCTCACCTGCTGTCTACCTCGACCTCCTCTCGCCTGTGGGACAATATACCAGTCCTCTATCGCCATTGTTTCTCAGACATTTTTTCCTGTCGTTCGAAACGCCGCCAAGCTTGTGACTTGATGATGCGACCCGAACACTCCTAGGCCACATTAACCACACTTCTAACTTCCCAATGATTCAACGTCCTGTAAAGTTGTCCAGATGCTGTCAGCGGAACTGTCTGTTGACTATGTCAGCCGCCAGACAGCAACCCGACGTCGTTCCACCCCATTCACACTGTGCAATAGCTTCCACTGCAATGTCGAGCGTACACAACGCTCTTANCAACCCGACGTCGTTCCACCCCATTCACACTGTGCAATAGCTTCCACTGCAATGTCGAGCGTACACAACGCTCTTGCTTTATACCCTTCGAACACTTCCTCTGTACTTCATGCTGCGCATATGCCCATGTCCTGTAGTACCAAAACATAGGCGATCTCTTGATCAGTCATTCAGTAGATTCTGCCTGCTCTTTCTGGTGCTGTTTTCATTTCTCCACCCAATCTTCAATTTTGGCATACCAGTGTATATCTGGCATTGAGAAAAATTTCATTTCGCTTAATGTGGAAAATAATTCGTCTAGAATCAGCAAAGTAATGTTTGCCATTTTTCTGCATTTAGCACCAGCAATGAAAACAAAGCATTGTGCAATAATATTTCCAAATGCCTCGTGTNGTTTGCCATTTTTCTGCATTTAGCACCAGCAATGAAAACAAAGCATTGTGCAATAATATTTCCAAATGCCTCGTGTTTTGGTGCAAGAATGACAATCTGCCTCACTCCGCTTCCACAGCTGAATGTACAATTATAACATCAAACATTAAATTATGAGTTATGAAATGTGCAGAAGAACTGAAAATGTGTTATTTTATGTCGTCGTGTAGTTATTTCTCTTTGCGCTCCTACTCAAAACGTCCTTAAACATAAAAAATTACTCCTTCCTCCTTTCGTGACAACAAGGCACAATACAATACTCACAGTGTTTGGAACTTGGCATTCGATTAGTGTAATTCGTCAGGCCTTCTTCACGTATATGCTTTATTCTGAAGGTATGTACTCTATAGTCTCAAACATAATATATTTCATTATACAAAATAACTTTATAAATACAAGGTAGTAACATGAATAACCGGCAAATTACAATATCAGTACACCAACAGTGCAGATAACTATATATTGCGAACATATTATGTGCCGATATTATTTTCAAAACGCTGAACCTTCTTGCTAGCTTGCGATTGTATAACACATGGTTTCCTTATGAGCCGATGAATTGCAGACGTTCACTTTTAGAGAATCATAATTCTATGGCCCAATCAAATGAAGTCTCATTATAGCTAGACGGCAAACAATAATGAAAATAAACATTCAGATATTTTCACAATACGGTGAATCTAAACAAGTAGTTAACCATTTTCGCAATTCCTCGCTATATCTAGCAAAATAACTAAAATTTAGCATGATTTTTGAATTCATTATTTTGCAGTCCTGAAATTTATGTTGGCTTAAACATTGAAACTTTCGTTAGATGTAAAGTCCGACGAGAATCAAAAGCAAACTGTACGACAAATGTTGTAGACAGCATTGTATGGAACAATTATCTATGGTTGGATACATATTATGACCCCGCATATATCAGGAAACAAGATACTTAATTATGCTTAATTTGCCTGATGCATTCGTTTAACGCCAGTTGTTTGGTTCTCAAAATATTTTTTTTTCCGTTCTAAGCCCATAGCCTTAATAAAGTTCTTATATGATTTTTATATTGACTTAGATTTTTCGTGTAACCAAACTATGTCGTTTAATAGTTTTGCGTAATGTTATTTAAAATCACAAATATATTGTCTTGTGTAGTACATTTACTAACACGCATATAACTACTTGCATTTAAGAAATTTTTGTATGTTTAAAATCCGGGTTTAGTTATACATTTCTTTTAAAAAAAAATTTCAGTAAATATTTGACATACAAAATTGCATTTCAGAATATTTGCATAATTTATAAATCTGCTTTAGAGTTTCTTAGAATCAGAGAATATGTTATTCACGGGGATAATTGTATTCAATCGAGAAATTATTAATGGAAATCTGTGACGTAATATCTAAGTGCGGACATATCCAGGTTTGGCAACAGAGTTCAAATTGAAATACGAAAAATGATACACGGAAATGGCCTATATTTTGCAATCAGTAAATTGCATATTTTCTCTCGTTTTCCATTTTTCAGCTGCTGTGATATTTGAGGTACCGCTGTCACAGAATGAAACTCCAATTTCTCGACGCCCCAGAAGTTTCTCAGGGGCATCATAAAGCAATACGAAAACATGCAGTAGCGCGCTTAATACTTCTGAAATTTACTGCCAAAATGTCATAACGCAAGTCAGCATGTTGAAATTGCCACTTTAATTATATCCTGCTTAACAAGGTGTAGGTACCTAAATGAATATTGTGCCCACATTTTAGGACGAAGTTTGTGGTGCAAACACTAACCTATCATTTCAGCATTACGCACTGATTATTATTTAATTTTACTTCTCAGTAAGGGGGACTAGACTAGAGGGCGGAAACAAAAAGATTATAAAGTGAAAGAGTTTTGGTGCTGGAGTTGCCTAAAAATGAGTTCGAACACAGATATTTACATTACAATATGTTATTTAAATATGCTTAAAGGCATATGTATACATAAATATTGAATTTCTAAATAATTTTATGTTATCATATTTATATATACATACTTATATATAAAATAAATTTACAATAATTTTTTATTTGCGTATATATAAACTTTTACATAATAATGTATAAAATTAATTTAAAAATAGTTTTATATTTCTATTATGATGTATACATAAAATTTTCGTGTTTTCTTCTGGGGCGAACGAGTATGTGGGTTTCCTCAGAGTGCTCCCATATTTTTTACATAAAATTTTTATGGTGGAAGGCCGTTTTTGGGAACAAACTATACTCTTTACAGTAAGAAAAACCGCATTTATATAGAAAAAAATTACAGGTGACGTTCTGACACTATGAGATGAACATCGATTTCGAAGCTTTCTCTCTCTCTCTCTCTCGTCATACCACGAAGATAAATTGAGAATATGAAGGTCGGTGTTTGACCTCAACTATTATGGAGCCGTGGCCTGTATAATCGCTAAGTGGTTGTCGATAGTGCCGATACTGCGATCGAGTTTTCACCTATAATCAAAATGCTCGTCGGCATGAGAGAACGGCCTGTACGAGGTGCCCTTTTCGCGCGATGAAGCAATACGACATTGGTCCCATGCAGTTTGTGCAAGGCGATACATTGAAAGAACATACCGAGATAAGCACGGATTCGTCTACTGGTAGTCAGCAAGTGTTGCCGGCAATACCTCTTGCTGTATCGATGGGTACCGATTCAATAGGCGATTATGACTAGACAGTCAATGCAAAAGAAGGAATGAGTACAGTAGAGACGGTTTGTGTGGAATGTACACTTGCAAGACTTTCGCGTGAAGTCAACGAAATTGAAAATAAATGGTCGTTGGCTCTATATACTGATTAGCATACGACTCCTGCTATAGAAAATAGCATATAAAATATAGAATACAAACAGGAGGTGAAGATGACAATGAGGGTATTAATGAAAAAGAATATGAAAACAGTGCTAAAGACGATGATGGTGATTTTCTCGGTGCACTGATACACCCCTCCAACAAATTTGCTGCAACAAGCGACATGAAGAAGGCAGAAGACGCTGAGAATACAGGCTACCTATTTCTCGAAGACCCGAATGATCTATGTAGATAGACTGAGATATTTTATTGAATTTAAAAACGTGGGGATCTCACGCTAATTAACAAGATATATTCAATCATTAGTAATCTAAAGAATCGGGGATATATCACACGTTGTGACGAAATGCTTTCTTCTGAAATTTTAATAAAAAATATAATAATAATTTATTTTTCCTTGTTTTTTTGTTTCGAAAATGTTGTCATATATAATGTTTATAAAGACTTTAGTATAAAACTTATTGGTTAGTTGACTGCACTCAAAACATTAATTCTGTCTACATGCACGAATTTGGAGACAGTTGGTGAACGAATGTAATTTCTATACATATGGGTGAGAGACAAACAGAAGGATTGATCTAAGGATCGATCGAAGTATTGCGAATGATTGAAGGATTAGGATTGATTGAAGGATTGGGATTGATCGAAAGATTGAGATTGATCGAATGATTGGGATTGTTCGAAGAATGGGTTTTTATCGAAGTAATGGGATTGATCAAAGGATTGGGTTTAATCGATTGATNTGATAGATCGAAGTAATGGGATTGATCAAAGGATTGGGTTTAATAGATTGATTTGCTGAGGAGAGTATTGCGAAAGATTGATGGAATGATTGCAATAAAGATTGATGGGAAGATTGGAACATTAAGGAAAATATGAGAAGATTGATGGAAATACTGCTACATATTGATGAAAAGATTGCTAAAGATATATGGAAATATTGCGAAATACTGATGGAAAGATTACGAAATATTTATGGAGGGAATATGNAAAGATTGCTAAAGATATATGGAAATATTGCGAAATACTGATGGAAAGATTACGAAATATTTATGGAGGGAATATGAAAGATTTATGGAAAAATTGCTGAGGAGAAGGAGGATTGCGAAAGATTGATGGAAAGAATGTGACAGATTGCGAAAGATTGCGAAAGATTTATGAATTGATGTTTAAGAAGAGAACAGGAGATAAAAGTCTTCATTGCTCTTGTACATTCCAAGGCTTCAGAGCCTAGCTAGCACTATGGGTATTTCAATAACCCTAAGTATGCCTATAAAATATATGGTAGATGTTGATCCATTCCATTATTATAACATGACTTGGGCAGACTGTTGCTACTCGTATGAAGGCCTTGGATTGGTCACATATACATGTATAAAAAATAATTCTGAGTAGCATACTTATAACTACATAACAGTCGAGACAATGAATAACTTACATATTCTGAAATCAGATAATAATTAGATTTCAAGAGAGGAGACTGGAAATGTAGTAACTGAATGAGAGTTTTGTGCATGTCTTCGCAATACTCTAAGTATAATTTCAGTATAATTAAAAGTAAATAAGTAGTTATTCAATTAAAATAAATATTTTCAAAATTCGTTAATAAATACATATTTTTTATTTTACATACCCTATTCCTATTAAAGTAATATGGACACCACTTTTCTGCCCTCGAAAAAAGAGCCTCTCAAACCCTGGTAAGGCCAGTCGTATACTGGACATAGTGTTGTGAGAACCTCCAGAAATTATTTTTTAAAATACGTTTTTTAATAATTTTTTTTATAAATTTTTAAAATTTTTTGGAATTATTTATGAAGTTTTTATAATTTTTCCGGATTTTTGTAAATTTTTTGTTTCAAGGTTATTCAAGATCGCGGGTTAAGGTCAAAGGTCAATGTCACTTGGATTCAATATGGTTGTTGGGTGAAGTCATAACATGGCAGCCGAAAGACTGGAATGACAGAGTATATCATCGGCTTCGGCTCCAGATATTCTTATACCAAAACTTCAAAATTTTAATTTTTTGATTTCCAATTTTTTAATTTTTTGGTTTTTTGGGTTTTTAAGGTCAAATTTCATTGGGTAAAGGTTGAAGGTCAACGTTGAGGTCACCTATATCAACATGGCTGACGAGATGGACACTGGTCGACCTGTTATCGAAACCCAGACCTCTTACATGTAAAACTTTAAATAATTTTTTTAAATAATTTTTTAATGTTTTAAAAATTTTTAATAATTTTTTGGGAATTTTATAATTTTTGTACATTTAAAAAAAAAATTTTTGTTTCAACGTCATTCAAGGTCACGGGCACATCGTCAAGGTCTTGTGTCATGGTCATAGTAAGCCAGATACAATATGGCAGCCAACCGGAATGACAGAGCATGATTGGCGCCATTTTTCCGTGTCCTCTTTGTCCCATTTAAAATGCATTATGCCAGAACGCAGAAAATTATTCTACTGCTATTTCCGGCTTGGTGTATTTTACGACACGTTTTATTTTAAATACATGGTCATAAACCTGTTTTTTTATTTGCTGTAACAAGTTTAGGCAGTAAATATTATATTGTAAACCTTTAAACGCTGCAAAACGACAGTAATAATCACAATATGATGCGATTTGAGCCAGAAGCGCTGACAAACTTTATTTTGGGTTAATACTAAATGTTTGCGTTTATTATTTTTTTTTTGTAATTAAACGTTTGAATGTTTATTGTAATGCTTATTTCAAAGTGATATAATTTTACATGTTTATGACAGGTAAATGGAGCTTGCTTCATCCCACCTGTTCATTCAAGTTGGAGCTCTTTGTCCAACTAACTGGACTGATTTTTGATAACTGTAAATCAGGTAGCTGTACTTCGGTTGATTGATGTATGGTCACAAAATGGAAAGTGACTGGGAACTGAATAATACGTGCTATCTTTCATCATTATAACTTTATTTACACGCACGGTATAGAAAATTTCTTGCTGATTAAATGTTTTCAGGTGACCTCCTTGGCAGATGTCTATTAGTTTTTTTTTCGAATTGAACGTTCTGAGGGTAGAATCGATGATAATCTACAAATCCATGTGCTCTATTTAAGATGTGAGATGTCAGATTTTAAGCCTCACTTAATGAGCCCTTCAACATAGAATAAATGCCATTTATAACCTAATATCATAAAAAAATATATACTTTGAGGACCTGACACTTAAGACAATGGTTCTTTGCTAGAATGTCACTAACACAATTAAAAGAGATTTCAGCCAATCTTAAGGGAATTAATTTTCCACGAACTTAAATTTATGCAATTAATGATACAACCCGCGGTGGAGATGTATTACATTTTACATATCAAAAGGACCTATGGTATTGCTTTGTACATTTTCTAAAGGTGGTGTTATTTCTAAAACCAACCAATCGTTGCTGTTTATACCTTTGTAATTTTTCCCAAAAAATAATATTGAATTCCTTCCCAGCTGCAGTTACGAGCTAAAAGTTTTGTAAATATAGCAAAACTGCAATACTTTCACAGTGTCTGGCAAGCAATTGTTTTGTGATCTATGTTGTAAACTGGGTAAAGTTTTTAAGAAGTTTGACGTTTCTTTCTCCCAATAAACTCAGTACAATAGTGGAACTGTACATGGCACTGTGCAACAAAGGAAAATGACGTGCTTTAATGTTAAGGTTATGTTGAAGGTTAGNATAGTGGAACTGTACATGGCACTGTGCAACAAAGGAAAATGACGTGCTTTAATGTTAAGGTTATGTTGAAGGTTAGCGACGTTATTTCACGTTATGTTAAGTTTTAATGGAATACGTTTTATTAAGAGGGGAAAACGCACACTACATCCAAGATGGCAGGGACTTCTTCGTTAACTGCTGAGGTCACCAGCGACTGTATCAGTAAAGCGCGGCGATACTGGAGCAGCAATGGAACGCAATAGCGGAGAATCGGAAGTACCTCGAGAAAACTCATCGACGAATTGAAACATCTGCCACGTTTCTCATATAACACGTTTATGGTCTCAGCACGTTGGAAATTGAACCCGGGTCATCGTGGTTGGAGGCGCGTATAAGTCTGGATGCTACTCAAGCGTGTTCTTTCATAACATTTGAGAATAGTTCAGAAACAAAATATTAAAAGGCCAGTTATTGAAACGGATTCTAAGCAGTTCTACTGGAGAGTGTTTCAGAAGATAAATACATTTATATAAATGCTCAAAATATGTAGTAATTTTTTAATACGTGAGGTAAGACCATGACGATTTTATTTCTTCGACAGGGATTTAAATGAAAAGAAACTAAACTGATACGTCCTCTTTATTTAGAATGGAACGTTAGCCTTTCTACTAAAATCGTTAGCCTCTTTGAGAAAATAATATTTACGTAGTTACAAAGTTAAACACTGCTTTTAGTTTTTCACCCGGAAAGTTTTATGGTTGTTTGTATGTTTGCAAAAGTAATTCAAGAAAGAAGCTAACAAAATTATCTCGAATTACAACGTTAAACGAATTTTCCACCCGCTTCATTCTCCAGTCGCCGAGTTTCGTAAAACGTATTTTCCACTATATCTTCTCATTGCACTGCTTTAAAACGCTCAAAAAAAGTTAATGCTACGTGCAGTATATGAGTGATTTTTAACATAAACTCAATGGCATAACGAAAACATTTCCTTAATGTCCCGTCCTTTCAATTTTTTATACCGGGAATGCAATAATCCCAACTCTTCACTATCAAGTGAAATGTGTAGAAAAGCTGAATAAAAAGAAAAATACTTATCTGCTTCGAGTTATCCATACATCATTACTGTTGGTTTTATAACAAAAGTATGACGCGTGAATTAAAAAAAANCTTATCTGCTTCGAGTTATCCATACATCATTACTGTTGGTTTTATAACAAAAGTATGACGCGTGAATTAAAAAAAAAGAGTATATAAGAACATATAAACCCTCGACCACACTTGTTTGTTTGCATACATGTACAATCGTATGAAGNAAAAAAAAGAGTATATAAGAACATATAAACCCTCGACCACACTTGTTTGTTTGCATACATGTACAATCGTATGAAGAAAAAACTACGAATTTTTTAAGGAGTTGTCTTAAATTTTCACAAATGTGTTACACTTGTGACAATTTTCGGAATACTTAAAAGTTCATTCCAGCAATACATCAAAATACAACAATATTTTTGATGCTTACAAAAATTAATAAGACCTAAACTAATCTGAAAAGCCATTGAATTCACGAGAATTGTCGTCACAAGTATTCTTGTGCAGATAATTATGAACATGTTTAGGAAAAGGAGCAAGTGAGATGGCACTAGATGACCGCAGGTGCTAGGATTACCACCTGCCAGGCGAGCTTACTCTGGAGCAGGCCCCATAGAGTTGTTCAAGTGAGAAGCGGTCCTGCAAATCTCTCCCTGCCACCTCACTTACAGCCATAGCGAATCACATCTAGAGGGAGAGTTGCAGCTTCTTAAATGGGAAAGGGGTTGGATGGATTTAGTGGGTATGCGCG